>CAIGRO010185766.1:0-17854 GCA_903798355.1 Fraxinus baroniana
GTTTCAAACAGGGGCTAAATATCAAATGAGGAAAAGTAATCTCCATGAACTAAATGAACAAAATATGTAATCCGTGTCAAGCAGCGTGATTCGTTCATCTTCAAAATAAAAGCATTTAGAATCCTTTTAAGCTCCTCAGGTAAGTGTGACAGCATTTCCACATTGCATCCAAGAGCAGTTCAAAAGTATCAACCAAAATCAGTAAGATTGTGAAGAGAAATTGGGACTTGACCCTTTAACCCGTATGTTTTATTTATTTATAAAAAAATGTGGAAAACTATAACATTTCCCATTTTCTACTTTGCACTGTTGAAAATCATAAATGTCTGGGGAGGTGAGTATCATTGCCAATATCTTAGGGGATTTAAATAAAATGTAATTTGACCTGGTCTCATGCGAGGTACATGTAAATAACCAAACCTATAACCAGCATGTTCTTTATGCACACATAATATAAAACACAAATTAAATATTTTAACTCAATATTATAAAGCGGAATCACGGTGCCAATTTAAAGATAGCTCATGAGAGAGAGAAAGAGAGAGAGAGGCCCTTTCACAAGTACTGGAGGAGATTTTTTGTTTCTGTGAGTGGCTGGGAGAAGGGAAGGACAAGACTGACGAGGAAGACTTCAACTATTAATGAGAGTAAGTGCCTTACCAGTCATGAACTGTTCCAATAAAACCTCGATCATATATAATCTTCAATTTGTTAGATGCATTAACTGGAGCAACATTCATCACCCAAACATCCTTGTTCCTTAAAGCAGCGGCAAACCCACCAAGGTGTGAGTTCATGTCCATGACATTTCTGACTGAGTTCCTTTGTACAACAGATTTCATCTGCTTCCAATACTCGGAAACTCGGTAATGCCATATAATCTGCATCACATTTGTATCTGTTTAGATGCTATAATTGAAACAGTATCTTTGACTTAAAATAAAATATTCGTATTGGCAAGCAAACAGTTATAAAATGCAAGTGTTCCCCAGAGCTTAAGATCCTCACGGTGTCTTTTTTAAATACTTCAGGACTGATACCAATTTCTTCCAAACGAGGAGGCCCTGCAGAAAGCCTTTGTGGCCAGGGTTCTAGTCCACTCCCTTTTTGCTGATGCATCTCTGTTCTCCCATATACGTGGACATTAAATATGTTAAAAGCAGAAAATATGGAACAGGAACCTCAAAACAAAATTTCTACCAAGCGATGAATAAATGAAAAGTACCACCAACTAACATGTAGAGACATTTTTCAATCATCATAAGTGATGGGAAAAAAATAATTTAGAGAAGAACCCTATTTAGATAAAGGAACAACATAATTTGGCAGGCTGTATATTGTTATGGTAACATGAAAACAAAATGTTTTTATATACTCAGGGATACTTAAACAAACTATTATAATTGAACATCTTTACAGAAGATTCAATGTCAACCCTAAATGATATAGAACTCTCGTCTACAGAGGATTATGTAAGTTGTTTTGCTTCTGATTAGTAAAGTTCAACTAAGATAAAGATTCCTTGCAAAATAAAGACTACCAGGGCCATTTAAGTTGAATGCTACAGAGAAAAAAAAAATGAAGATAAAAATAGAAAATCTCATATAGAAAAAATGATGTTTCATTGTGATTACATTTAAATAAATATTGAAACACACAAATACTTAGCTGTAAAAGGAATAGGATACATACTTTCCGAATATGGGGTGATGCACACCTTCATGAGAACATTCCATGTAGCATCCGGATCATCATTAGAACTACACATGGGTGGGTTGGTTCCAAGATTTCTCTTTAAGTAGCAATTGTTACTCAAAGGCTTAGCCCATATCACTGTTTGGTCTCTCCTTGCAACAACTCTCCAGCACATTCTTCTCAGCAGGTCATACATAGCATTCCAAATTTTTCGATTCTCTAGGTCATGTGCATAAGCTTCTGGTGAGGAGTACACGAAATATCCTCCAGGTCTAAGCAATCTGTCCAACTCCAACAAAAGGATCCCATCTCTCTGGAGCCAATCAATCCTACAACGGGAACAATGAGCCAATTCAAATGATCTGCTGGGGTATGGTAGTCTTTTGGTGCCCAAGACACCTAAAGTAGCTGGGATCCCCCTTTCCAGGGCAAACTGTATTTGATTTTCATGGACATCATTAGGAGCAAGGGACATAGCTATGATGTTATGGCGGAGAAGATAGGCTCCAAAACTTGCAACTCCACAACCCACATCAAGAACACTTCGAATATGACCACCGTTGTTGAGTTTTTCACCAGGAAACTTGAGCATCTGCGAAGCACAACAATTGAAAATTTAAAAACATGAAGGAACTAGAAATAAGATCAGATGATTTAATGCAGCTCATAACTGAAACTAACTATAAAGCGCACCCCTGCTATAGCTGTAATGTATTTGTCAGCTCCATCATGGAAATGGGTTCCACCACCTGGAAACTTTATTTTCTCCCCGTCCACAACCATCCAATTCTGGTCTGATTTCTCTTTTGCAAGATGTGTATGGGGTATGTTCGCCTTCCACACTTGGTCCCTACTTGCCGGCCATCTAATTGGGATCTGGACTTCTAAAGCAACCCCATTGGAATCAAAACTAACAAAACTGAATAATATTTAGAGTAACATGTGTAATTGCAACAAGTCGAGAAATATTAAAGGTACAACCTTGGGTTTCAAATACGTGATTCATTATTCAGCCGAGGGATTTCAGTCATATGAAGATAATTCAGTTCCCCAAGGAGAAAAAAGCAAAGTCTAAATTAAGATAGAAACGTGGATCAGATAAAGTAACAAACCTTGTAACCAGTGGGAGGAGGAATGAGGCAATTCAAACGCCTCTCTGGAGGTGGACAATGTCTTTCATAATGCTCCATTAAACTCAAATTAAGCTTCAATTTCATTTGATATATTAAATTTCTATCCAGACACGGTATCAACTCCGAATATCTCAAATCACAAACCTACATACCACAGTTCAGAAAAAAAAAACATGAATCCAACATCACTGGAGAATCAGAATAGTTTACTACAAATGATCAACTGCATACCGGAATGCTTTTGGGAACTTCAGGATTGTGTTCTTCATCTTCAAACAATTCATCAAAGTCCTTTTTCACAACAAATCTTCCAGTGACCGGGTCAACGCCATTTTCAAACGAATCATCTACTCGCGGCAGAGCCGGTGCAAACAATGACCCGTTATATAAACAAACCAAACCCAAAAACACTACCAATCCAACCAGCACATACTTCAACAGCTTCGTCGAGTTGATAGCATCACGCTTCAGCTTCATTTTCGGTCCAAAGCAGAATTCAATTTCACAGAAGAATTGCAGAGAGTCAAAACCCTATTGACGGAGCAGATCCATTACTGAAGGGCGAAGCAAAATGGGGTGAATTGACTTTTTTAAGGTTTATTCTGAAGAATTCCTTTTAGGGGAAGGTTGTATCCGCTCGTTTCTCGAATGCATAGAAGTGGGAATAATGCATAAAATCTGGGGAAATGAAAAGGACAATTGACTGTTGAAGTACCATGGTGACGACGTCGTTGGAAAAGAAAAAACGCCGTTTTTTGTGTTGAGGAATAGCGCTTGGTGCTGACGTGTATGTAGGAGCTAATATATCCCTGACTTTACAATTTCCAATATTTTCATTAGAACAATATTCATCTAGAGATGTGCTATGACCCTCCAATAGGGCTGCCATATGTACATTATGAATTCTTTTATAGATCCCATAATGTATATATAGAATTTTCTATTCATCTATTTGTAGTCAAAAAGTCTGGTTGCGTAGCTTCATTTGGAATATATTTGGAAAATTTATTATGGGCATGATTGAGCCCAATTTTTTCTTAAAAATATATTTTAAAATAATAGATTGATGGAAAACATCACTATTTTTTATATTAAAAGAGAGGATGATCAATCACTATTCATTTGTGCACCCTTCATTTCACATTGAAACCGGTTCATCACTATTCACGAACTGGTTTAATTACTATTCACTAAATATCTCCAACTCAAACGACTTTATTGTTTTGCTTTTTTGCAACTATCACCTCTATTTCTCTTTCTTTTCCAGTCAACACGAAAGCAAACCAAACCAACTTTCAGTCTGTCTTACCTTCGTTTCTCCTCCTTTGCGGCAGAGATAATCTATATAGAGATTCAAAGTTAAAAAGTTTGTAGCTGATTTAGTTATAGGAATTTCTTTGATCTTTAATGGTGTTTTCTTTATATTTTGACTTTAAACATCAATGATTTGAAAGAATCCAAGCGCCAATCAAAAGAGTCCATCCACTGCCGATAATCAATATGATCACCATCTTGAGATCCACCACGCTTTATTAATCAAACTTTATGGAGATCAAACAAATGTGAAGAAATGTATCAAACTTTATTTTCAACCAAATATTTTGATAGACCCACATATATTATTCACTTATCAACAACTCATTTATATCTGTTTATAAATTAAAACGATTATAAATTCTTCCCAAACGAAGGCATAGCATTAACTACGTAGTTTATACAATAATAATGCTAAATGTAAAGTTTTGATTTACATTATTTTTGGCATCCCATTTGTTTCAAAAAAATTGTGGGCGGGATTTTTTTTAAAAACTCTACAATTGTATGTCTGCCACATAACACAATGTAAAATATGATGTACATGTTGCATGATTGTTCATATAAAGTGATGCCACTCTTTTTTGGCTACTTCCTCTATAAATTGATGCAATCAACAACCTACAATTCAATACCTACTTATATAACATTGCGGCAAGAGTAATGTTATTCATCATGACGACGAAGAGAAGTCATAGATTAACTGCTACATTGTCCAATATATAAAAATGAATTCCAAATTTGTTGAATAATGTAACAATTATCACCGACACATAGACGGTTCCCACTAATAATGAATAACATTATTCTTACGGCAAAGTGCATGGAGAACATCACTAATAAGAAATTAATATACCAATATCTCTCACACTAAAATAAGTTTCAACCGACAAACATTTAGGTTTTGAGTTAACCAGTAAAATTTCATTCATTAAACCTGGAGCATGTCTTAAACAATGTCAAAAATCAAAGCCAACGTGAAACATAGCAACATGGATTTAAAAAGATCAAATTCAGCTGACAACACTTTCTTTTGGTTTTGTGCCAGGGGATATACAGGAAGAGCTTTATCATACATTTATCATACATAAAATGCTTGACAACCACCACCGATCAATCTCGAAGAACTTTGCAAATAAATGAGAGTAGCCCTTAAACTTCGTAGATTATACAGGTGTTCATAGGTCAGTTTACTTGAACTGGAACTTACACTATACAATTCTTTCACATTCGTCTTAAAGGTTTGGTGAAAGTTACTAAATTCATCAAATCCAACAGGCACAATGGACAAGATAGAGAAATCATACACACTGATGTATCTACAATTTAGCTGCAACATCCGCCTCTTTGTGCAACTGCTCCATCTCTCGCCCCGGGTTGACCTTGGGGTCGCCCATAGCCAACCTTGATACCAGATGACTGCAATTCCAAAAAAAATATAGTATATATATAATGAGAGTTCTGACGTAAAACAAAATAGCAGGAGAACCTTCAATTTCAAAGAAAGACGTCGATAATCATTAATCCCTACAACCTCAACAAGATGGGCAAACAGTGAAGTACCAGAAAGGTTTTACATGCACAAGAAATGCTAATTTTATATTGGCTTACAAGCTTATATTGAAGCCACACCATTCTTTTACAATGCATATGGCTGAGTTAACCAGATTAATGGCCAAATCACCATCATTTACCTACTTGATAGTTGAATAAAGAGAAGATACTCTCTAGCCTCTAGATTAATGGCCAAATCACCATCATTTACCTACTTGATAGTTGAATAAAGAGAAGATACTCTCTAGCCTCTAGGGCAAATAATGTGAAAAGGCATTACA
This sequence comes from Fraxinus baroniana, assembly GCA_903798355.1. Classification (NCBI taxonomy): domain Eukaryota; kingdom Viridiplantae; phylum Streptophyta; class Magnoliopsida; order Lamiales; family Oleaceae; genus Fraxinus; species Fraxinus baroniana. Next base: position 5,978 of record CAIGRO010185766.1, read on the forward strand.
AGATAAACTGTGCAGAACCAACAGAGAGTTGTCCAGTTTGTTTCCTAAGAACCACAGTAACCTTACCTCATTGGATACATCAAATACACCTTCCTGGATCTTCTGAAGTATTTTTGCCGCAGTCTTTGTGAATGCCTGCAAAAGAGTACATTAAAAGTACATGTAAAATAAAATAGAGATTCAGATTGGATAGAAAGACTTCTATAATGCAGAAGTTGCGTGAAGAAAGAAAGGTTTCTTAGATTTTGTTCATTCAAATGTGGCACCTCCTCGACATTTTGGGCTGTCCTAGCAGATGCTTCCAAAAATAAAAGTCCATTTTCCTTGGCAAACTGTTCTCCCTCCTCTCTGCTTACAGCTCTTCGGTGAGCAAGATCACTTTTGTTTCCTACAAGCATGATCGTCATGTTTGGGTTTGCATGCTGCCGAGCATCTTCCAGCCAGCTTGCAAGATGATTAAATGTCTCTCTCCTAGACATTAGACATCTTCCCAGTGTAAGAAGAAAAATAATTCATATTACATAAGAACTGGAACCTAAGTGGAAAGACAAAAGAACTGTCTGACCCTAGACTATTAAAATGCAGGGAAATCAGAGTTTGACATAAGAAGATGAGCTCATGTCATGAACATTTACAAATTGCTTATGGTTCCTATTTCTTTTCTACCGCATTCAACCCAGAGTACATCTAACTTTCAAAAAAAAAAATTGCACACCACGTGACAATACATGGTACACATGCAAAAAGCAAACAAGTGTATATTGTCTATATATCCCCTTCTGTTTAATGAAAATGAATCGATGATTAAATATGAAGACTCCACCAAAATTACCAAGCCCATGTTTGAGCCTCATTCTTTAAAAACTCACTTTTCTCCAAACTCATTTTCAACCACACATTCTTCCAATAAAATATTTTAACACGTGAACCCAAAATTTTTCAATATTTTTTAACCACATATTCTCCAAAAAAATTACTATTACACAATCTATTTCCCAAAAAATGGGGCTCAAACAGAGCCTAAGTAACCACTAACCAAAGCCTTTTAATCATGCAGGAGTGAACACAAGACTTGCACATCATAGCCACATTGTAATACCGTCACCCATAACTCCAAAAGTTTTACTCTCTGTAAGCAAATTCTGACCTGAAATGATTATTTTTTCATGATACGTAAGAGTTGTCTAAATGTGTCCTAAACATGCATGGAATCTTATCAGTCAGAAAAAACGAAAGCAGCCAGAAAACTACTAAAGATAATACAACTGACCATTATTCAGGAAACAGTTCATTCTGAGTACGAAAAGGGAAAAGAACTGAATATACAAAGACCTACCTGGTTATGTCATAAACAAGTAGAGCACCAGCTGCTCCCCTGTAATATGATCTAGTGATGGATCTGAAGGATTCTTGGCCAGCCTGCAAGGAAAAAAAAAAATGAAATTGGTTGACTTTTCTGTGAAGAGCAAATATAAACCAAAGACAATTCTGAGTCTCTGACAACTGAAAGAATTAACTGAATGACAAAAGGATGGAAAATTTTGAATACATATTTGCATATCACAAGAAATCAGTATCTTATTTAGAGTCGATGTTTTTACATGCATATCTCATTCCTTCCCAACAAGAAGTTCATTTGCAGAAGAGAGTATGTACTTTTTGAAGAGAAGGTTGGGAGAAAGGAAAATAAAAGAATATACGCAAAGATATATTGCAGGCAGGAAAGAGACTGGACTGATCATTCCCATATTTAACAAGCACCAGAGAAAATACAAACATGGAAAATTGGTATGTTTAAATCGAAATACAAGAGATGATGTGCATCTAGATGAAATCTTAAGTTGATATGGGAGGATAAAGCATGAATCTTACAATTTTATAAGCAGGCCGATAACAATAATAATTCATCCACGCTAAAGTTTAACCGTCAATTGAATTGAAAGAGACCAACAAGAATGATGAAAAACAATGAGCTACTCGATAACCAGACAACTATCAAAAATTCATTCCCTCAAACATTGCTGTACAAATTTCAGACTTCACATCCTTTACTCCTGTAGCATTTCCCCCTTCCCTGGGAAAAAGCAAGGCAAATTCAAAGGGATTTTGATGCAGCAATTGGGGCAAATATGTCATGGCCTACAACATACCATCTCAAAACCGTTAATACCACGAAAGAATCCGAGGTGGAACTGTGGTTTCAGCTACTGAGAAAATTCGTCTCCAAATATACAGAACTAAATCGTTCTAATTCTTAACATCCAGACTAAAAGATCCTCTTCAAGCATAAATTACAGAAATTAAATAATCTTATTTCAACAACCAAAAAACTAGGAGCCAGAAAAAGCTTATAACTAAATTTTGCACGGGTCAAGACTACAGACTATATGCCAAAAACTCTAAACTTAAAAGCAAAATATTCAATTAAAAGGATAAATAATTGTAACCAACTATAAATATTAACGCACGGCTAAGGATAACAAACAACATATTAGTAAGTTACCGTGTCCCAAATCTGAAGCTTAAGGGGCCTGCCATCGATGGTGACCATCCGAGCCCCGAATTCCACTCCGATTGTGAGATCATGCACGGGCTGGAACCTCTTGTCGGTGAATTGTAACAGAAGACAAGATTTCCCCACACCTACACGGAAAATCAAGCATCATATACGCGTCTAGCTACTCATATACTAGGGGTTTTATTGAAAAATAAAGGAAAGAAGAAAAAAAACAGGAAGGAAAATTACCAGTGTCTCCGATGATTATGTACTTGAAGAGGTAGTCGTATGACATTTTCTCCGATTCGATAGCTGATGAAGATAAAGAAAAACAAAAGGAAAAGCTGTATGTATCAGTGTATGTATATGATGCGTGCGCTTTTTGCTGTAAGTGGAAAAGAAGAAATGGGACGCTACGATGGAAGCTGCTGAAATCCAAATTATAGAGATGGGGGTGGCAAATAAAATAAAAGGAGAATTTGCATCATTGGACCCCGATTTGTCACTTCATTTAATAATAAGTTGGTGTCAAATATTTGAAAAGAAGCAATTTTATCACCATATTTCGTATAATTTCACGGTTAATTCTGAACGGCGAACTGTTCAAATCTCTAGTTAGGGTCCATTTTACATGACTTTTAAAAAGTTAAAAGGAATTTTTAAGATCCAAAAATTACTTTGAACTTATTTATTTAATTTTTTGAAAGTTTTTTTTTCTATTTTGTAATTTCTTTTAAAGGAAGCTGATTCAATTTGACTTCCTCTAATAAGATTTTCAAAGAAAGAATTGTTTAGGGAATTAGTTTCTATAAGGTGGTTTTTTTTTTTAGAAAGCTCTACTACAAGAAGCAGAATCTTTAACAAACAATACAGTTCATGTCTATAAGAACAATTATTTGATCAAATTTTATTACATATAGTAAGATTTATAATTTTTACATACTTTTTTATTACACATTTTTCCAGACTTACTACTCATAGTCGATTATAAGTTTTGAAAAACATGCACTAAATCGCCATGTTTAATTTTGTGATTCTAGATTTTCTGCTCGACTTGAAATTTAGAGTTGTGCGTGAAATTCGTATGATAATTTAATAAAAACTTGAATGGTTTCTATCAGTTGCAATAATAAGAAAAGTTCGGAGATTAATTTACTTGTTTTTAAAAGTTGAGGACCAAATGTGAATTTCCCTTAAAAGACAATTTCGTTTGTTTTGCTCAATTCTTTTTTTATCTTTTATCTTTTTCTCTTGGGTGGAGTTTCTTGATAATATGATCACACTTCGAATGTGCTAATCCAATAATCCTCTTTACACAAGTGAATAGACAAATTTCCTGGTCAAAATCGTAGTTATCTTTGTCACGTAAGAACAATTGTTTTGTTCAAATGATGTTTCAAATCGTTCATTTTCTTTTTTAGATGACTTAAAAACACACTAGACCTCCAATTCTAATATCAATCGATGACAATTACATAATCAACCCCTTTATTACAAAAGAGGAGACATAGAAATCTAATAAAAACCTACAGGATACTTGACAAAAAGGACATCTTCATAAAGAATCGTGAAAACTTCACCAAAACGTACCTAACTTCGTAAGGTTTGAAACTTGACTTTCCCACTTCATATCTTTACGAACCTTGATACGTGGAGAACTTTTAAAATGTACGAACTTGTTGAACTGTGTATCATGGCCTAATGAGCGAAAGAAGAAGAAGAAAAAAAACCTGAATCACTATATATAAGTAATCAACGATTAACTCTTTTCACTTTACATTTTACAAGAAAACTGAGTTCTCAGCTAAAATTGCAGGTAGAATTACCTATGATTAATCCCTGATCATTTCTCCAGAAGTATCATCTTGATCACAGAAAATATTTTAACAGCAACCGTTAAAATCTTCACAGAGCGTCCTAGCTTTTTCAACGGCTGTTACATAGTAATACAATCTCCATAATATTACTATGTCCTACAAAATTACCACCAACTTCAGAATTAGCTTTACAAAGGCTCAAATAGAAACCATCAATAAACAACCTGATCCTCTGTATCTACCTCGTCGTCAAGATCAACACGGATCTCATCACTAGAAGTATTCTTGGATGGATTACGTTGTCTAATAATTTCTGCAACACGATCAAGATTTCCAGGAGGTAGACTCTGAATCAACTTGCGAAGCTGTTGCTTCTCGGAATGGGTCATTGGCCTGTTGGTGAGTATTAAAACTTGTGAAAACAAGCACATCTAAAATGTATTTTACGATATATCAAATCCAGAAGGTGGTACCAGCAAAAAAAATTGTAAATATAACATTCTAGAAGCCCCACTTGAGACACATTGCCCCGCTGTATTATTATTTTTTAATATCAAAATTTTTTTACTTTTAACTCTAGACCCCTACATATCTCTTATTTACACACAAAACACACTGAAAGGCACCCATGCGTTGGGAACAACCAAAAAGCCACCAGATTTGGCAGTGCAAGGCCACAAGAAGAGGAGAAGATCAGAAACCAACGAAAAACCCAGTTTGCTTATTCCACTTAGAATGATGGAATACATTAAAGTCCAATATTTTTTTTTTTCCCAATTCTTATCCTCCCAAGTCCCAACTACACTTTTTTGTATCTGTGTAGATTAGATATCTAGTGCCAATCCAAGACAATTGTGAATATTATTTCATTTGGTGGCGATATCCATCAGTGGCAGTGCAAGGCTGCAAGAAGAGGAGGAAACAACTCCAAAGCCACCAAATTTTCACACCAGATCTGTTCCTACGGCAGAGACAGTGATTCGGTGAAGGATTTAGATTTAGGGATATAATAAGTTAAGAATTAAAGATATGTTTGAAAAGAGGGGCTTGAGTCTAATGTATCTGCTGTAGTCTAGTGGTGAGAATACTCACCTTCCGCACAGATGACCGAGGTTCAATTCTCAGAAAAAAAATGAAAATATATTTTTTTTCCTCCAAGCAATTTTCCTCCGAAGAAGGTGGTCATGGAAGGGAATTTGCCATCCTTAACTTTCACTAAGAACAAAGGGCAACCAGCTAAGCCAAGGATCTAGTCTCAATATTAACTAGTACAGATTGTGAATGAAATGTTTGCCCAATTGTTCCTGCTGTATTCCTTTTTTTTTCAATTGTTCGTTCCATTTCTTCTGGAGATGGGTGGGAAGAGAAGAGTGGCATTGCAGTGGTGCCTTTTTCTCAACATCCTCTAGAAAACTTAATGTTGACCTTTTCAGTGTTCCCTTTTATCCTCTAATATCTACAATTACATTAAATAATGAATGTCCCGAACAACCTAAAATGACGGGAAAAAGTCTCATATGGATTATTAGTTTATTACTATAAAGCCAAGCCACTACTGAAACAGCAACCCATACAAAATTATTTCAAGAGAAGGAAAGCATTTCAAAGATGTGAAAAACAGAAGATGGAATTAAGTACGGTAAACTAGATAAATTCCAGGAGTTCGGACACAGAAAAAGAGCGCCTGAAACAAACTAAGAAGCAGTAATCAACTAGGCTCTACACAAGTACATAAAAAGAGATACCTGCAACTGGACATTACAATGTCAAGAAGTTCTTCAAGCTTTTGCTCCATATGGCAAATCTGTAGAATACGCCCAGCAAATTTTCATTGTGGATGAATTGAAGATATCCAACATGTTGAAAATTGATATTTATAATAGTTCACGCATGCAAGGAAACTAGAAAAAGTGAGTCTTGATATATAAATACCATGATGGACAGTTCATCAGAATACTTCTTCATCAGTTCCTCTACTTTTGTACTATCACTCTCCAAGATGTAGCGTAAATCGTCATCAATCTAATTCATAAAATGAAATGAGCAATTTCATATCAGCAATGTTTTCACAGCATGAAAAATTGTGATAAATCATAGTTCGCAGCCTTGTTAAACAATATTCATGAATTTTTAATACTTATTTTTCAGTGAAATTCATCGTCGAGTCACCATTGGAGTTCAGGTCATAGATGTTGACATTCGAGAGAGTGCATGCACACACACAGAGAAATAGGTAAAAGAGTATGATATTCTTACTTCTCCAATTTTTTTAAGAACAATATCAGGATTCATTATTGATTCACCCTTCTAGACCTTTCTAAATCAGAGTCCAAAGGCATTGCACAGAGACTTGGAAAACAGGCACATTACAGGACAAGTACAGTCAGCTCTCTAATAATGATAAATAGTTATCTAATGATAATAATAAAATATATGGAAACTAGTTCACTTAGCTTCCCAAATTAATGGTTCTAATAGCTAAAATTAACAAGAATTTTGCTAATAATCCTCCTATATTACTAGGTGAAAATTTCACCATTTAACATACACATTCAGTAGTTTTATTCTATTCCCAATTAAATTTATGTTATCATTTATGAAGGACAATAAAGGATATCTTATAGTGAATTAAAATAATGGCACAGAAATGACTGTGTTATAAAATTTCTTATAAGAATGTAAAAATCTGCAGATGCCTGATTCTGTTGTAATTTAATGGTGCAGCAAATGACACAGAATTTACTGCGTTATAAAATTTCATGTAAGAATGTAAAAATTTGCAGATGCCTGATTCTGTTGTTATTTTAATGGTCCAGCAATTAACATGGAAATGACAGAAAACATATAATTATTGCTTTGCAATAAGACTAAACAAACATGTCCATCCCTGATTCCGTTGCAAATCAGTGGTCATTCCAGAAAAGCACTGCCACTACTTCACAAACTATGAGTATGCCTCAAAAATAAAAATAAACTAATAATAATAAACCTTGTTAGCGGTGATGCATGTTCTATGCCCGTTACGAAGATCTTTAAAGATCATAAATGCCCTGTTCATTTATTAAAAAGGACATCTTAAGAGTCAAGAGAGCAAAACGGACAAAATTAATTTAGTGCCTACATTTTGTTCAAGTACTGTCATATTTTCAATGTGATAGGTAAAGATTTTTTGATGTGAGGGAATTTAGCACAGGGGGCTATGAATGCAACCCAGCAACCAGATTTGTTTTGTTCCTGTTTTTACCTCCCAAGGTTATCAATTATTTGAGAGTCAACTTATGTAAGTATAAATCAATCTGCCACCAGAAAAACAATACAGCAACAGATAGGAAGAAATATCAAGTGCCAGGCACCTTGGTCCCATCAGACCCAACCCACAGTTGAGGGAACTTCTTGACATCATTGGATACTTCTTTCCCTGGTACATCCAAATGCACGTGTTCATTTTCAGAATCCTGTATGTAAGAAGGTAAAAAGAGAAAAATGATAATTTATCCCAAAAAGATCTTGGCCTTCAAAAAAATACAGGACACATAAGGAGCATGTTGAAGAAAATATGGCAAGCATCTTTGAGATAAACAAAAATATGAAGAATTAAAGAAGGCATGCCAAAAAACCGCTTATTATACAGTAAGATCACAAGCAACAAATCTCTGCTGTGGTCGTACACTAAGACAAGACATCACTCCACATGCATCCCCATTAAAAGGTACACCATAAAGAGCAAAAACTGTTCCAAATGCGATTAAGTTCTTTAATAACATTATCAAATTCTAATACACAGTAGATGCAAAATAGTGAAAATAAGAATCTTCAAAAATTAATGCAAGCTGATGATAGAGCACTTTGTAATGAAATGGTGACTGAATTCGAAACAACGAAAACAACAAATTTAACACATGTATGCAAGGTTAGATCATATTCACAGCCAATCCTCCCAGCCAGAACTGCTACAATTCAAATCCCTCAGGAAGCACAGCTGATCTACCTGTCCTATAGGACTCTATCTGAATTTTGATTGTCGTCTTAACAACCCTTTTATGTCTGTGCATGTTTGAATTTTTATCCTCTTCTTTTTAATTTTTTTTTCCTGGCTATTTTTCAGTTGACAAGACAAATGATAAATAAAAGTGGAGTCTGGTGTTGAGAAAGTCAACAACAAAGTATTTCCCAGGCATTTAGGAGGTGTTTGACACCAATTTTAGTAGAAAAATGTGTTTTTGAATAGTGATTGATGGAAGAATGTGTGATTAAAAAGTAAGGAGAATTTTTAGGTTTATGTGTAATATTATTTTATTGATAGAATGTGCGGTTGAAATGAAGAAAGAGAAAAAGAATGAGAAAAAAATGGGTGCCAAACAGGGGTTTATTTTAATAATTCCAATGCTTACCAATGTGGGAGGCGATACTTTGAGCTTCTTCTGAGGGTGTTCCACTTGATCGATTTCACATCCTGAGACTTCGAAGGTTAATAGGCTATTTTTGTATCTCAAGCATGATTGTATTCGACATATCGACAGCACAGGATCTATCATCTACAACAGAGTTAGGTATAGAGTGAGGATACGTTAAAGAACTTTCTATAAAATTAATGATGAACGCATATACATTGCCAAGGTTTCCTGCTCCTCCAAGAAAAGCTGTAACACTATATCTTATTCAGATCCAAATAATCAATGCACTAGGTTGCTCATGCCCTTAAGTCAAAAGCAGGTCACAGAGAAAGATTGAAAAAGAAATGGAAATCAACATGTATTTACCTCATTGATTTCCTGCCCAAGAGTAAGCACACTTTCGCAAAGCAATGACTTCAACCTTTCCATTTTAAAGTCCGGCAGTAGAGAACCTATTCCATTAGTGTATAAAGAAGCAGGACCACTAATACCACTGTTCTCTTTTTTTATGCAACTGTTCTTACTTGTGCTCTTGTCTCTGTCCAACTCAAGAAGGTTTCCAGCTAATCCAGAAATTTGAGGTGAGAAAGGCACAAAATCATCAACTTGAGACAATAACTCTGCTACTTCATTCGTATAGAAACCAAAGAAGTCTGGTCCTATGTTACCATTTTCAATTGCAGCAGTCATATCCCTTGATGTTTCTGACATTACACCAATAATCATGCCCACTCAATGTTAGAAAATAATTATACATATAAGAATCGATACGTTGTGACGTAACACAATCACACTTAAATATTTTGATGGAGACAAGCAAAAGCGAAGCCAGGAATAGAATCCAATGGGGGCATGACTGAAATAAAAAGAAATTGAAATAAGGCAGTAAATATATAAATTTTAAAAATGTTACAATTTTTTCTATAAATTACAATTATGTCCTACAGATTTCATACTTCGAAAACACATGTATAATGACTTCAATTTCAAATTAGGAAAAATCGCAAATATCTAGACATACATGCTTTTAAAGTTGACAATAATGGCGTCCTAATGAGTGTAATTGAAAGCTGATTAAATTTTCCGATACACTTCAATTATTAGATGTCATGATTGTCATCTTTGATGAAAATGAGTGCAGTATAAATTCAACAAAAATATAATAAAATGGAATTGAGAGTGGATTTACTAAAAATAATTTCCTAAAGATATATTATACTAGCAGGAAAATAAAGAGTATATTACCACACAACTCTGTTAATACATCTAACGAATCCCTACAGCAACAAAAATTTTGACATTTCGTAACAATCCGAACATGTGTTCCAAGTCGTTAACTTGTATTGTCCATTTTGGAAAAGCACGTGCCCTTCTTACCCTTCACGCATTTCTATGGAGCTTCCATCTTACCCATCTTCCTCCTCAAAGATTCAATTGATAACAGGATTTAATTTAATATGTCGTAAGGAGATGTCATGAGTTCAAATCCTCAAAGATGCAATAGAAATCCGTGAGAATGAGATGCACACATGCTCTCCCAAAATGGAATTGCGTATGATGAGAACAAATTCCTGATTATTACAAAAAACTTGTTCAATTGATAGTAGGATTCAACTAAGGTTATTGAGGAATTTAAGATTTCGAATCAGAATGAAAGTACATATGAACTAACGGCTTAGTAACGGACCGATTCATTACAATTTAACTAATAAGATTTGAAAGTTAAATCAACAGATTAATAGATGAAAGAGAATAAGAAAATCTCACCCCGGTGAATCCTTCGATCATGGATTTCTAGGGTTTTGATTACCCCTGAATTCTAATTTTCTCAAAGCAGGGAGATGGATTTTGAATTTGGAGTCATATTTTTTTACCTTTCATTTCACCTTTCATTAGGCAAAATATCATGGGAAAAAATCAAAATTCCCGTATATAATTTACACCAATTCAAAAGTTAGATTTTAAGTTTAAAAATGTAAAAATCAGGTGTATATATATATATAATTAAAAATATTTAATAAATAAATATAATAAAGCCACAGTTATACAATTAATGGTCACATATATATAATTATATGTCACAATTTCTTTGTTAGTCACATATTATCAAATTAGTTGGTCACAAATTATTTCGATGTCGCAAATCAAAAATTTTGTGGGTCACAATTTATTTCGTTGGTTACATATCAAAAAATCTACGTCACATTTTATCTATAGGTAACATATTTTCAAATTTTGAAGTCACGGGTTAACGATTGATCACATTGGTCACAGAGAACAAAATAGAGGTCACATGCACCAAAAAATCAACCCCAGATCCCAATCCACCATAAATATTGGGCACAAATCAACCACCAACAACAGCTACACACACAAATCCACCCCACAACCACATATCTGCCGCCTCTCCGATTCCCTCAACTTCGATCCACCACAAACCCATCGCTGAGCCACATACCCACCCTCCCAATTGCTTCACTGTAATTTCCTCGTCCTCCTACCACCGCGAGAAAATCTCTCAAAAAATTGGCGGTCGCCACCTCCACCAGCAACATCTCGATCACGACACTGTCGTGGACGCCGATAGTGATGACGGCTACACTCACCACCATCTCCATTGTTGCTGGACAACCATTGTAGCCCTAAATCGACGCTCACACCCACCACCATCTCCATTGCTGTAACGGCGATGACCGCTACACTCGCCATCTTCGATGCAGTAACAACGTCGCTCCGTTGCAGCTAAAAATCGACGATGAAGGCTACAGCAAAAACCACCTCAACCCGAAAACCACAAACACTCCAAAATCCAACAAAAATACTACCAACGCAAACAATGCACGCACCACCACGGTCACAAATCACGCCAAGCGCCGCCAACCACGTACACGCACCTCCAACGTTCAGATCTGTGGGTTCAGATCGCCAATATTTCCAGCTGCAGCGAGACGGTGGAGAGAGGGGGAAATGATGAAAAAGAAAGGGAAAATAGATCTAGGGCTTGGCCTTTCTCGCATCGGTGTCGGGCCGTCGTCGTCCTCACCGCGAGACAGCCGGCGGTCATGAGAGAGTTGAGAGAGAAACTAAGATAAGAAATGAGAGAAGAATTGAAATTATTAGGGTTTGTAATTAAATTGTGTAGAAAATGTTTAATTTATAGATACCTGAT
>CAIGRO010185768.1:0-15008 GCA_903798355.1 Fraxinus baroniana
CGCCCCCCCTTAGCTCCATCCCTGAATGTTTTCCTTCAGTTAGGACATGGGTTCTAAAATTTAAAAGGTCAAGGATATGAATATAATAAATGATAAGTTAGAGACATCTGTATCACATTTACATAGAGTTGGGGACCTTTTGTGGAATTTTTCCTATTAATTCATCCAAAAAGGAGAACGAAATATTTTGTTTTGTTAAACAAATAGTAGGGTGTAATTTAGCCGAGCCGCTAAAATTTATCTCGAGCGGCTGAGCCGGTAACTTCATCGTGTTGATGTACACTAACCAGAGTCAAAAGCAGCAGTCAATAGAGAGAAAGGGTAAGAGGTTTAAGGTCCCATGCCCCATTAATACCTTCTTCTTCCCACTTTCACTCTCCATCATGTGCGCCCACTGAATATGCATTAGCAACTCTTCTATCTCTCTCTTTTACTCACGCAAGAAGCACAATTTTATTCTGTTCCTATTTGCTACCAGAGCTGTAAATTTGTGCTTATTTTCAAGAAATAGAGGTGCGCATTTACTTTTCTTCAATCCATCAATGTTTCTGGGCTTTTCTTAAAATATTATTTTATTTATTTTTGTGCTTTAGATCTGACACTTTGAATCTTTTTATGATCTGCAGAATTTATATAGAACAGGAAACTGAAAGTTGGGTTCTTTTTTACTATGGGGATTTGTTTGAGTGCTAGAATCAAAGCTGAAAGCAGCCCAACTCATACAAGTAAATATTTACTGCGCTTTAGTTTCTTTAAAATCTTAAGAACTTTTGTTAATTGGTGCAATAATAGATATTTTTGGCGTTTAATTTTGATGTGTTATGGTGGGATCTATCAGGGCAGCTTATGTTGATTGTGTATCTAATCTTCTACTCTTACTGCTTATGTAAATGAATAGGAACGACAATTTCCATTATTTCTGAGTTTTTCTCTGATTTTGTTGAGTCATTAGCTTCAAATTCCCCTGTGAATTGGTGGTTTCACACTAAACAGTTGAGTTGGATAGCGTCTTTGTCGATTTTTTGTTGAGATTGGGTCTCAAAGCATAATTTCTGAACAGAATAATGTTCAAGTTGTTTAATAGGGATGTGTTGTTCTACTGAAAAAACACAGTGATTAGTATTTTAAAACTGTTTCATTGATTGAATTTGTTAGGGGAAAATTCAAAATACGAGAGAACGAATGGGGGTGATTTGAGCAACTTGAGTAGCAAGGTCTTGTCAATATCAGTGCCACCTACTCCTCGTAGTGAAGGTGAGATCTTGCAGGCTTCAAACTTGAAGAGCTTTAGTTTTGCTGATCTCAAGATGGCCACTCGGAACTTTCGACCCGATAGTGTACTCGGAGAAGGTGGATTTGGCTCAGTTTTTAAGGGTTGGATTGATGAGAACTCGTTTGCTGCTGCAAAGGCTGGGACTGGCATGGTTATTGCAGTGAAAAGGCTTCTCCGGGAAAGTTTTCAAGGCCACAGAGAGTGGTTGGTGAGTTTCTTGGATGTATAAAACATTAAATTGAAATTTCGACTCCAGTATAAATTTTGTTTAATAACATAAGGACTTTAATATACTTTGTGTTCTTATAGGCAGAAGTAAACTATTTGGGGCAGTTTTCTCACCCTCATCTTGTGAAACTGATTGGCTATTGCTTGGAGGATGAACATCGACTTTTGGTGTATGAATTCATGCCTCGAGGCAGCTTAGAGAACCATCTATTTAGGAGTGAGAATTCAATTTTGCAAATATCTATATATATAAATATAAGTATCCAAATATTATTCTAGCTGTTATTAAATTGATGTAGTAATTTTTATGCTACAGGAGGTTCTTATTTCCAGCCTCTTTCTTGGAGTCTTCGCCTTAAGGTTGCTCTTGGAGCTGCAAAGGGGCTTGCTTTTCTTCACAATGCTGAAACGAAAGTTATTTACAGAGACTTGAAAACTTCCAACATATTGCTTGATTCGGTAAATTTTCCTATCTTCTAGCGTGCCAAAAGTACATAGCTAACCTCAGCTAATTTTGTCAATTACTTTATCGTATAATATATGGCAGGACTACAATGCAAAACTCTCTGACTTTGGATTAGCCAAGGATGGGCCGACAGGTGATAAAAGCCACATATCCACAAGGGTCATGGGAACTTATGGATATGCAGCTCCAGAATATCTAGCAACCGGTACGGGTTTGAACTATATCACTTTTTCCCGTTTTGTGGCTTATTATCAACTATCACTGTCTCTGAGCCCTAGTTGCATTTTTTGATGTTACATGTTTCAAAAAGTAGAAAGATAGTGAAACCAGGACTTCAAGGACCCAAGTAAAATTGCAACTTGAGCATGCTTGGCTCAGCTTAAAAAGTTACTTTTATGTAAATTGCTCTTTTCAGATTCTTTATTTTTTTAGCATAACTGTATCCTATGATTCTGCATTCTTGTTGAACATTACTATAATTTAAACGCTTTAGTTCTCATTTAATGTTCATTTACGTTAATTGAAATTAGGTCATTTGACTGCCAGGAGTGACGTGTACAGTTATGGAGTTGTTCTCCTCGAAATGATATCTGGCAGGAGAGCAATTGACAAAAACAAACCATCTGGAGAACACAAGCTGGTGGAATGGGCCAAACCCTACTTAGCCAACAAGCGTAAACTCTTTCGGGTTTTAGACAGCCGCCTTGAAGGCCAGTACTCAATGGATGTGGCACATCGGGTGGCTACCCTTGCATTGCGTTGCATATCCGTTGAACCTAAGTTGAGGCCAACCATGGAAGAAATAGTCAAAGAACTGGAGCAACTCCAGGATTCGAAAAATGTAGAGAACACTCACAACAAAATGAGCAACAGACACAGGCAGCGTAGACGAAGTGCTGGCGACGCCATCAATAATAACACTATTCATGCCTATCAGAAACCTTCTGCTTCTCCACTGTAATAAATTGCTGATCCCACGCTAAACAGGTAATGATCTCAAGAACTTGGACAGTGACTGTACAGTTGTTTTGGATTATACATGCGTGACAAACTTTCTAGTGACACATTAACAAGATAATGAGCAAAGATTACTAGTGACAGTATTTTGAAAAGGATTCTTAGTACTGTTGTATAAATGATGTTAGCTCTTCTTCATGTTGGAGATTTTCCACCTGCCCAGGGATTGTAAATTTTCATGTAACTGATATATAAGATTGGATTGCCGTTTACCGTTCACTCATTTGATTATTTTTCTTTTCTGAGTCGTATTCTTGTGGACAAGTTGATAGTTGTTTATCTCCACTTGACATTACGGAAAAGAAAAAGGAGAAAAGTTAATGAACAAGTGGATGTCTTTCGATTCTATGTATAACGTCTTTGTCTTGTAATGTGAGCTGTCCGGTTTCAAGATGGCCCATACCGCTAACACTCCTTGGCCCAGCACGGCACTGTGGTTTAGGTGCATGGGGACTAAATTTTCATACGGGTCATGGGCCTCTACGATATTTGGTTGTAGAGGCGAGCTGTGAAAACTTCTATTTTTCCATCAATGCTAGGATACTGCTAGAAAAGAAAATGTAGAACGTGATGAAAACCCATTTTTATCTAACCTCTTTTAGCCTCAGTTTGACAACCATTATTTCAAAAATCGTTAATTTTCACTCATTTTCAATTTACATATTTACACTAAAATATTTAACATGTAAATTTGAAACTTCCTACCTTTTAAGTTTAACTATACATTCTTCCAAAAGTCACCATTCAAAACTCAATTTTTTCAAAATAATGGCTATCAAACAGGGACTTGATATGATATATATAAAAATTAAAAAAACTGAAGGGTAATTACATTTGCACACTAGATTTATTTATTATTTTTTTTTTCTGTTGCACTGCATTTTTAATTGTATGTAAAAATATTCAATATTTGCTTGTTTTGTCGCATTTTTCTCTTCAATATTTCATTAATCAACCTATCATCTTTGAAAATGATTTTCATTCGAAAAGTCCATGGGAAGCGCAAGCATGACTCATTTTTCCTTTATATTTTAAAAAAATAATATTGAAGTGCAACAATATATATATATTATAGGCCCCTGTGAATAAATCCTGTGTACATGATGATTTAAATGGTGGTGCTAATATAACTACCCTAGAGTCTTGCTTTCCTCGTGCACACCTACTTTTTTGTCTTCCATGTAATAAAGAGTCAGGATGCAAGACTGGTACGGACGCTTTATCACGGGATCGAAATCGAGATATCAAAAAAGGCAATCAAAGATAAACATTTGTGGAAATGGCATCGATTGTTCCTAATTCACGGGTGGTACTGGTATGAGACACTTGGCTTTCTTCTCGTCTCCCGTAAAGCATTTGTTTTCACTCCCACAACGTTAAATTTGCTGATGGATTCATGGTAAAGCCTGTGATCAATACACGCTTTTATTCAATAAAATAAGATAACTTTCCATCATTATCTCAAAACAACTGAACATCCACCGTTTACCTTTTTCAACACAAAGGATAAAAAAAATATAAAACTATCAGGTAAGTAAATGATTAATACTTATACATGTTAATGGGACTTTGAGCTTGTTATAGCTTCAAATGGACAGCTCCAATGCCCAAAATCTAGGGTCAAAAACCATCCGGCACCAACCAAATCCTATTTTCATTTTAGAATCTGGATTTGATCATCGAATAAATATCTAATTCTGCACGATTTCAGCATCTACACACAAGGACACAAACAGAGCAAGCAAATAATTCTGCCCTATCTTACGTTTGAGGTAAATGATGACAATAACTTAATTGAAAGCACCAATTTCAAAATTCAAAATATCCATCAAAACAAGCAAATGGGGTTTAAAAATCCAGCAAACTTCTCCGAAACTAGAATATAATACTAGGCAAAAGTAGGCCATTACTCCCACTTTGCGGTATCAATCCCAAAAAGCTTAGGCATCAGCAAATCCCAATTCAGAAAGCTTCATGTGAGCCTCTGCATAATCAGCAAAGAATGCATCCTCATCGGCTGCATATTTCTCGACGAGTGGGCGGAAGGCAGGATCGGAGAGTAGAGCCTTGTCAGATGGCAACTGCAAGAGGCCTTCTTTGTCTCCACTGAGAAGCTCCCTATTGAAAGACGAATACAAACCAGTTATTATTACTCAAAAGAAAATATTCTGAAACTGCAAGTGGAAACAAATACAAACAGGTCTTACTTGAAATAAGAATTATCAAATATGAGGGGATTTGTGGTCCAGGGACCCTCAAATCCAGATCGTTCCTTGTGACATCGTCCCTGTGGAAAAAACAAAATCATTTTTACAACTGCTATTAATAAATTACTGGCGGGCAAGTAAAAGAGTTTTCATTTGGTATCCGAATGACAGAAAATACGGACCAGGGTGTGGCCACCAGAGAGTAAAACAATATCCTGGTCACTCAAACCCATTTGCTTGATGAAAACATCCCTCAAGTGATCAGATCCTGCAAATCATAATTTAAGAAAACACTTGCCTGTTAAAAACATTTTGATTAAACTAAGAAATCAGGTCGAGATTAAGATTCCTATTCACCAACACCGTTGAAAAAAGCAGTAATCCAACTCACCTTTTGTAGCATCAGGCAAACGACCTTCAACAG
This sequence comes from Fraxinus baroniana, assembly GCA_903798355.1. Lineage (NCBI taxonomy): Eukaryota > Viridiplantae > Streptophyta > Magnoliopsida > Lamiales > Oleaceae > Fraxinus > Fraxinus baroniana. Next base: position 5,616 of record CAIGRO010185768.1, read on the forward strand.
GAGGCTCTGCCTTGTCCTGATATTTGAGAAATGGCATGTTATTCAAAAAGATGTATTATATAATAAATAATGACATACAATGTCTTTCATCAAGAAGAAAATTATATAAAAAGCTAATTTTGTACTTGCAGAACAACTCTACCTAACTATGAGACACCACAAGACGCTACAGAATTTTACTACGAGTATGTTTGATACATATTAAAATGAGAGAACATTTTTTGAAGTGTTGTGATGAGAAATATGTGGTTGAAAAAGAAAGAAAAATTATTAATGTGATGGAAAATATTATTTTATTGAAGAATGTGTGGTTGAGAATGAATAAAAGAATGTGGTTGAGAATGAGTAGAAGAATGTGTGGTTGAGAATGAGTAGAAGAATGTGTGTGAAAAAAATAATGTGGGTCAAACTGAGGCTATAAATCATCCACAATATTTTTATTATTTGTTAAAGGTATAAAACATGGAGAAACAAGTTATTTCGACATTCTATCATAAAAACAATTGAGAAATCATGGCTCCAAATATTACTAATCAAGTGCTAAGTAATGCGATTGACTTGAAAATCCAAAGTCAAAATCTTGATTAGAACAAACTTTTACATGAAAATTCTATTCATGAATCCAAAGATCACTAAAAAAATAGCACAATAATCTAAAATGATACGACAACATCATAACTCAAAAAATGTGCACATTCCAATTCATATGCATGTTATGAACATTAATAATTACATGCGTAGCTTAAGTTAAAGAAAATAACTAACCGGCCTTCCAGGATGGAATGGAACTTCAGGTCCACCGGTAACTTCAACAGCAACAACACCAGCCAACTATGTGCATGATGACGATATAAATAATTCAACATCTCCAATAAATGATATTTTAGAGGAAATCGAAATGAATTTCAAAATATAAATATTCTGGATCAATAAACTACCTGATAGAAGTCAGCATAAGAAAGGATAGGGAATTGTTCCCTAATAGGCTGTAAGAGCCTAAGAGCAATATCAAGGCCATTGTTGGCTCCGTGTGCGAGCTCAGCTGGAAATCTCATGGTCCCGAAAGGACCTCCAGTCCTGCTGCATACATCAAATGTACCAGCAGAGTGCCATCTACAATCACAAATAAGACAAATTTCCAACATCAAGCCCATGTAGCGATCAACTCAATAACAATATGATTCATTACACTACACATGCTTGCATAGAGAACAGGTTTGTTTGGGCAGTAAATTTCAGAAATTCAAATAAAATGCACTGCTGTGAAAGCTGGGTTAGCAACCAGAGTGGGTCTGCTGGCTTTCAAAAACTATCCTATCAAATACTACAGGTATGTATCCCTTTTGAAAATGTCAATTTTGAGACAACTACAAGTTCAGTTATCTCTCTCTTCTTACTTATTCATTGAATAAAACAAGTCTTTTACCCAAACTTTCTTCGTACCAAAAAACCTAGAACATGCTCTCCAAGTTTAATTTAGTCAAAAGCATTCAATCGAAAGGGCAAGAATTGAATCAAGCTCAAAAACCAAGAAACTTGATCTCAATTGTCTGATCATTGAGTACAAAAATAGTTTAAAAAGTCAATGAGCATTATCTCATACGTATGAGAGTTGCATTACAAACACCACAGTGTACCCCCCATGTTCAGGATTCAATTAAGGAAAGTCAATAAAAGGACACGCGTAGGGGTGTTAAATGGGCAAAGCCGAGCCACTCGGGTCACCTACCATAAGGCTAGGCTCGGCCCACCATGTGAGCTGGCTGGCGCTCACCTGTGGGGCAAACTGAGCACGAGCCAGCTTGCTTCAAGGAAATTGGCCTCAACTAGACCCCTGGTGGGGCAAGTGCTATGTAATTTTATTTTATTTTGTCGAAATTGCACTTTCACTTTCAAAAACACAAGCAGCTCGCCTTGGGCTCAAGTCAGCTGAGCTTGTGAGTGGCGCCAGCCTCGCCCCACTTCCCACCCCCACATAAAGCGTCATACAATTATCACGTATTCAGCACTTCCAATATTTCAGACAGTTAAGATCAAATATCTTGTTCCGTTTTTTGGTCAAAGACTCAAAAGTCACCTAAAAATTTTCAGAAAGACTTCTCACTATTCTGGGGTCAAACCTACAAATCTTCAGAACTCTATAATCGATCGTTTCATCGAGTTATTCGGAATCAAAAAACTTGTATAGCTAGGTCAAGGTGTAAATACTATTAACATCACAACAGATTTCCTGAACGCAAATATCGCTCAGTAAACTGATCGCTTTCATAAAACGTCAATCGACACACCCGCAAATTTAAAATCTAAATTTCTCTATATTCCAAAAAAAATGAATAAATCTAGAAAAGATGTGTGAAACTCACGCGAGACGGAGCATGATAGGAGCGCAGTTCTTCTCGGCGATGAGGCCTCTGAGCTTCTTCTTGCATTTCTCAACGGCCTTCAGGTACTCCTCGCTCACAGTTGGGTAGTTCTTCACCATTTTCAGCAGTTCTACAGTCACATATTCGTATAAACACGGAAAAAATCAAAACCACTTAATAAAAAACACAAAAGTAACGAGCATTTCACCAAGAAGTCAACGCAAGTAAAAAACAGACCGATAAATCCTGAGATCTGAGAAGTAAACTAACCTTACAGGAAATGTATAAACCGAACGAAGAAAAAGAGTGTGGTAAGCACGAGTAGTGAGACTGAGGAGGATAAGGCGTTTTAAGTAGTAAATATATAGGGGATGAAGGTTCTAGTAACTGAATGAAAGACGTTGGATTGAATTGATCGCACGGTCAATAATCTGGATGGCAGGGATTGGTGTGGATGGAATATACGACGGCCATTTTTATGGTAGGTGAGGAATTAAAAAAGCGGTTGGTGTGCAAATAGCAGGATTTTGCATTAAACGGATTTTTTGGAGTGATGATTGTCAACTCAAAATGACTAAATTGACCTTTTGGTCTTCCCTCAATGAATTTCTACAAGGAAACAACATTAATTAGGCATTTACTATATTCAATTTCATTTTATTGAAACAAGGTTTAATAATTCAAAAGTTAGGTGATAAATATTATATATAGTGTATATGTTAAATTAAATTTTAATTCATAAAATCAAGCATCCAGTTACACATGTTTCATTCTAAACAAGATTTCATTTGTAATAGTTACGATCAAACAAAGAGAGAATCTATAGAGAACTCGTCGGAGTAAATAACTTCAATTCTCATCGTCGAATTTTGATTAATTGAAACCGTCGAACGATTGAGATCACAAATTGAAAGCTGCAGCACTGTGTATCGAAAGATTGAAAAAGATGGAATCTACATAGACTCATCGAAACAAATAACTTTGATTCTCACCGTCGAGATTTGATTAATTAAAACTTGTCGAATGATTGAGGTCACAAAATGAAAGTTGTCAACACTATGTATTGGAATATCGAACAAAGAGAGAATCTATATTGAACTCACCAGAGCAAATAACTTCGATTCTGTCTATCGAAATCTAGTTAATTGAAACTCCTCAGACGATTTAGGTCACAAATTGAAAGTTATCGGCACTGCATATCATAATTTTTGAATGCAATAATAACAACTGAGGGAGGATAAAATAATGGCATGTAACCATTTATCTTGAATTTGTGATACGTGATATTGATTCAATAGCTTATGATCAGTTCTCTTGGATATGTGACATGTGGACATTGATTTATTACCTATCTAATATGACTCATGATGTGTAAACTGTTTACCTGTAACTTATAACATGTGAATATGACTTGTGAACTTGAATATGTGACATGTTATCAGTGCACAAAGACGTGTGACCTATGATATGTGACCAATTACATTGGTTTATGACCTATAGAATATAACCTCGTGATCTATGGAGTGTGACTTGTAACCTGTAAAGTGTGACCCGTTACATGCAAACATGATCTATAAGCAGCTTTATTTGATCTATGATTTGTGAACATTTATTTGTGATTTATGCATAATGACATGTGACCTGGTACCATCACTAACGCCACCATCAGATATCAACCACAATATTTGACATACAATCTATGAACATGTGAGCACAACCACCTCCACCAAAACTATACAAAGCCACTTTAAAACTATGACAAACCTACACAAATATCTCTGCATCAGAGACCTGAGGTTCGCGCTGCAACGACGCCAAATCTCAAGTTCACCGTTGAAAGGCGCTTAGTTTGTCGTGCACAACGGGAGCTTAGTTCGTTGCTGCAAAGCAGTTAATTAAGCTTCACAGCTCAGATTGTCATGTAGCGGCGAACTAAACACCATTGTGCACAACAGCGTCGCGAACAACGGCATCCAATTCTTTGTTGCACCCACGCTCACAGCGATGACCAACATCGTCGATGTGAACTCCGATGAGGAAAGAAGAAAATAGTATAGAAAGATAGAGAAATAAGGAAATGAAAATGCGTTTGGAGTGAATGGGGCTAGGTGGGGGATGGAGGGACATTAGTAGTTTTGTTATTACCTGATTTATAGATATGTAAACCTTAAATTTGATTTTCGAAGTACAATTTTTAAAAATTTGCCCTACTGTAATTATCACTTTCTATAATTATATGCAATGAAAATTGTATAAGACGCGCAATACGTATCATCATCTTTTGCAGGTCCTGTTAGAAAATTTAGGGACCCGAATTGTCTGCATCATTAGTTGATTAGGGCATGTAAAGAAAAGTATCAACTTTCTTGGATTTATGGGAAGTAATTATATAACCTCCCAATCAAACATGTAAATTTCGTAAGATTTATAATTATTATCAACATATTATTTATGCATTTTATAAAATCAAGGACTTACAAACAAAATTCCTAAGATGTCTCTCTCTCTCTGAACTTTTTCTCCATCTCACGCTTCTTCTTAATGATCACCAAACTATAAATCTTTACTTCTTCCTTGGCCGCATGTAGTGTAATTTGTTTTTTTTTTTCTCTATTTTTCTTTTTTGTTTTATAATTAGCCCAGAGAATTATATTAGTAGAATTTTTGTAGTATAAGTACACAAAAAAGTGTTTATTTTTAGTAACTTACTCAAAAAGTGGTTGAATTTAAAAATTGTGATTTTAATATATGAAAAGTAAAAACATCACACGTTCGAGTCCCCTCATGATCATTGAGGTGAGTATTCGATCGTAAACTTCAGGATTTCGTAAGATTAATCGAGATGCGCGCAAATTAGCCCGGACATTAAAAGTTATCAAATATATATATATATATATATATATATATATATATATATATATGAAAAGTAAAAACATTACATGTTTAGCAAGAGATCCTCCTACACGGCAACATGCGGTGAGAACCCATTCGGAGGGCAATTTGGGCAATAAAGGTTTAAATATCTCGATGGGAAGTGTGAACGCGACGAATTTATTGAAGATTCCTTTCTCAATCACCAAAGAAGACTTCAAAATATTTGGCCTACTCTAATCTGTTCAAATGAAAAACATTGTGCTCATGTGAAGACCCACAAACTGCATTATTTTTAATTATCTTTATTTTTCTTATTTTTTTAAAAAAAAAACTATTCTTGACCTTAAAACTCCGTCTTGACCATTTGATTATACGAGAATCTAGTATTGTTGCCTAGTGAAATAATACACATCTTACACAGTTATGAAATCGCTTGGCAAAAGTTCTCCGACACTCAAATTAAGTTGTCGAAACGTGACAACACAAAATAGTAACTCATTGATAGTGGATAATAAAATATTACTATATTTGGAAAAAAAAAAAAACTAAACTAAAAATTAGCCTATCTATCTGGTACCAAAAGTATCATTTGAACCAAACACGTTTCTCGAATTTTCAAAACCCTTGAACTTCTTTATCAACCACACATGAATAAGGACAAATGCCTGGACGATAAGAGGGGTAAGTGAATAGATGTTTTTAAGTTATCAACAAAGGAATTTACGCTTCTGCGGAGAAAACATCATCACTTATAAAATTTCAGATATTCGAAAATTGTATTTTCAATTTCTAGATTAATCATAATATACAATTTCAGAGATTCGAAAATTGTACTTTCAATTTCAGAGGTTGATAATAAGTTTATAAGTCGGTACTTGAGGTTTAGAGGCGTTATATAATTTTTGGTATGTTTTTAGATCAATTTTCATTTTTACAATTTTTGAAGGACTAAAGTACAGTTTCGGAAAATTGTATTTTTGCAGTATTAGTACATAAATCGAGTTATATTATGTTTATCGGATGTTACGAATTTAACTCGTGTTTGATTGACTTTATTTTCCATGAAAAAATGTCATTTTTTTGGCCAAGGTTCTTACTTTTGAGATGTTTAATTGCCAATTTTTTTTTCATGAAAAATATTTTTCTCAAAGCCAAGGAAAATATTTTATTTGGTATGGTAGGAAAACATTTTCAATGTAATTCGCACTTTCCAAAAACTCCACTTTGCTCTCTCTCTCTCTCTCATCTACTAGTCAATAAAAGATGAAAATTATAATACTTTCTAAATTGAAAATTAAACCATCAAACATATTTAGTTGACATTTTTCATGCTTGCCATTAGATTCTCGAGAGTTAATGGAACGACAATTACTTAACTTGACAATTACCGAACTGTAGAATCCAGTCCAAGCATACCAACATGGTCCAACACTTAGGCCCCGATGTGAATTTGAGGAATAATGTATTTTAGAATAGTAATTTTTGGATAATGTGTAGTTGAAAAATAAAGATTTTTTTTACGTGTAATATTATTTTATTAAGAAACATGTGGTTGAAAAGAAGACAGAAAAATATATATATATTTTTTTTATGGGGGCCAAACGTGGCTTAGTCACCAGCCAGTACAATGTTCATAATTGTAAAAATGTCCAGTCCAGGTATACCCTCTGTTTGGTTCCGCCAAACATTAAATTTATAATAATTTTTTTTTAAATGTTGATAAAATATATGATTGAACGTTGATAAATGTTGTGAATCTCATAAAATGTACAATTGAAAATGCATGGAGAAAACTGAATTTTAAAAAATTGGGACCAAACAAGACAATAGTATATTTAAAATTTGATGTATTGTAAATCAAGTGAAATTAAGAAAGCTTGAATTTTTACATTTAAACATAGAGAGATTTTTAGTATGGTAATATGTTGTTTTCAAACACTAAAGGGAAAAATTCATATTTCAGGTGTATAGTTTACACCAATTCAAAAATCAGGTAAATAGTTTAACAATTCAAAACTCATGTATTAAGTAATTAATTAAAAAAATTTATTAATTAGGTCATAGTTATAAAATTAATGGTCACATATACATAATTATAGGTCACGTTGGTCACATATTATGAAATTAATTAGTCACTGATGATTTCGAGGTTACAGATTCAAAAAATTATAGGTCACGGTTAATTTCATTGGTCATATATTATTTTTCAGTAGGTCAAAGACCATGGTACTACCACTTTTGACCACCGTCACCCATCGCCGCCATCACCACGACGGCCACCAACATCACGACCAACCAAACCCACCACCAACATCACGACCAATCAAACCCACCACTGTATCCAATCATGACCAACACCGCCAATGAAGGTACCGAACCCACAAACAACAACAGCGTCAACCCGAACCCTCGAACTGCAGCAGTGTCGCGGTTGTTGCTGCTCGAACGGCAGTGTCCCGACGCTATTGCGCAAACAACAGCGTCCCTGCGCAAACAACAGCGTCTCCGCGACGCTGCTCGCAAACAGCAGCGTCACAGTGACGCTGCTGTCCTGCAGAAAGCGGAGAGAAGAGAGGGAGATAGGGGTGGGGGAAGGAGGGAGAAGGGAGGATGAGGAAAGGGAAAGGAAAGGGAAGGGGAGGCGAGAAAGAGAGAGAGAGAGACCGAGAGAAATGTGAGGGTGGGAATGATAAATTAGGGTTAGGGTTTTATATTACCTGATTTTTGAATAATGAAACTTGGTCCCTGATTTTTGAATTTCAAACTTTAAACATCTGAATTATTATAATTTCCCAACATTAAAACCCATCCTATAACATATTTCGGGTTAACAGTTATGAGAAATGTTGCAGATAAAGNAACTTGGTCCCTGATTTTTGAATTTCAAACTTTAAACATCTGAATTATTATAATTTCCCAACATTAAAACCCATCCTATAACATATTTCGGGTTAACAGTTATGAGAAATGTTGCAGATAAAGAATTTGGATGGCTCGAAAACCCTAAGAATTTTCGAAAAAATTCAAAGTTTAAGCTAAAGAGTCCAAAATAAGTCACAGTGGCAATATTTATTTTGTATACTATTAATGAAGCCAGTCCACGTGCTACTGTATTTACAAGTTATCCCATTATTTAGCCCTTGTTTGGTGGACATTTTATTGAAAAAACATTGCTCTGAATGCTGAATGTTTAGAGAATGAACGGTTAAAAGTTGTGAAAAATTTTGAATTTACATATAAAATACTTTAAGGAGTGATGGAAGATAATCACTATGCTCTGGTGTCTGGAAAGTTTCTTTATTATTGTTGTTGTTGTTGTCATCTAAAGGGCTTCAGGGATATCAAAGAAAGAATTGCTTCCTCACAAAGCATAAAGAAAAGTACGGTACTTCGAAAGAGACTAGGTACTGTCGATAGGATTAGGAGTAGGCGATGATTGAACTAATAGGATTAGGAGAAGGGTGAAGGGAAAGCTTGAAGGCAGTTAAAACAGTTTATGGTGACTTAAGATTCAGTTGGTGGCGATAAAATAAAAGCAGGATGCAATCCTGACTAGTCTGAGAGTTTATACCAGTTCCGCGGCATCTCTTTCTTTTTTTGAGTTGAGGAATGGAATATCATATTCAAAATCAGCCGTGAACGAATAGACTCTATATTCTCTTCAACCATTCGAATGGTCTCCATTAAGACTGACCTCTTTTCCAAATGAACCGAACATCGATATCACATTCATTAAGGAGATATGGCCATCTCTGCATAACCCTTTAGATCGTTTCGGCCCCTTGCCACCTAGTGAAACCCATGAAAATTCTTCCAAAAAAGAAGAGATTCAAGTAAGGGCATTGGAACTCTTTGATGTTGATGCTTGAGAAGAAACTGTGGCACTGACCTGACTTTCGGAATAAAATGGCACCGAGAGCCTAAAGAAAGGAAAGGCTCTCATTGGACTATAAGAATATCTTTTTTTCCCTAGACCAAATTCTAAGGAAGAAAAAGTTGTGAACACGAAAAGTTACAATCCCGCTTCCCAAAAAACATGGGCTTGCTGACTTGCTTGAAACTTTGGAGTCTGAATATCGAAAAATCCCTCGATCCTTGTCCTAGGCCTCTACCAGGTGTGAAAGATTCCGTTAGGGCTGGCCGTGGGTCAATTCGG
>CAIGRO010185776.1:0-12704 GCA_903798355.1 Fraxinus baroniana
CGAGGACATGAGCATCGCCTTAAGCGATCATGTGACACTTCATTCGCTCAAATTCTGGGCATTTTGCAAGCTTGGGCGATGATGTTTCTTTGTTTTTGGGCCTCTACTAGATTCATCAATGGTTCCATCTAGGCCCTTAACCTGGACTTTCGAATTGGGCCTCACTCCTTAGGCCTTTTATCTTAGGCTACACTTTTAGTATGTCAACAGAATTTAAGGGACTCGTGCCAATCATGGTGACCATGTTCCCAAAGACGACGACAGTAAGTACTTATGATGATTGGACATGTGAGGCATTAGGTTACCAAGGTTCGGACTTATAATACACAATTTAATCAGGGCCATTCTTTTGAAAAATGGACGCACGTCTCTCCAGCATCTTGGATTAATATTGATTTTGATCCAATAAGTCAGAACAGAGGCGTCTTACCTATATAAATGCCAAGCATTCATTGAACCTCTTTTATATTTTTATACTTTTGCTATCTAGTGAACTCAAGAGAATTGTAGTGATCCAAACTTTTCTAGCATAGAACTTCACAGATTAGGCGAGAGATTTTAAAGTTTTATGAACTTTTCTTGCCCTTCACTCTTAATTTCAAGCTTTTTTTACTCATTGTCCTTTTTATTCTAAAAAAAAATACTTCAACCGCAATAACATTGACTTCCTGCATCAGAGGCATGTGGTGAGGAATTCAAGAGTGTCGAGGTAGTAGAGAAAATGAAAGGTCCATTGGGTCATCCATAGTCTGACCGATGTCCTGCCTATTCAAGCATGGACATCAAGACTAAATTAGAGATAGCGGTCAAGAGAGGTGATGAGACCAAATTTCATGATGATGTTAGGATAGGCCAATTGTTGCCCTTGTAAGTAGTTGTTCGTCCTTCTGGTATCGACATGGAAAGCTTGAGGGACTAGCTCAATGCAGCTACAAGCACTCTTGAGCAAGGAAGGAAATCGCTACTTCGGATGTAAGTTTACCAGATTCATTTTTAGTTTCTTCAAATGATACAGCAGAGGTAGAGAGAAACCAACTGTGTTGTTGATGGGATTATAGGTGGTGAAATATAGCGATTCGTATGTGGCCTAGACAAATATTAATGAAGATGTTACTTATATAAATAAATCGTAAAATAAAAATGCTACATGGAAGGCAAATGAACCCACACGTGGTGCGAGGGTCGGCCGACCCTATGTTATACACGAAAGGAGCCTGCATATCCAACCTTATTTGCAAATATCCCACTCGAACCCCCGCAGGAGAGGTCAACCTGTCCAAACCCATGCAATTGAAAAGAGATTGATGAGACAGCACTGTTGGCACTGCCGCTATGGACCTACGTTGTCCCATCGCTGGCAGAAAGGCAATATTTGAAGATCTTAGTATTAATGGCATGATTGATTGATAGTTAGGACGTGATGTATTAGCTAGGCAGATGAGGCCACGTATTTTATCATCTTACGGCCTCTAATCATTGTATTCAACTATAAAAACATACACTTGACACCATTTGAAGTTAATGCAAGTTTATGCACTCAAAGAAAATTTGGGCACTCTCTATTTTAAAAGTATACTTCTCAAAGCCGACCCTCTTTTTATCATAAAAATAATCATATTGCAAATCAAGACACTTGGAATCCTTCTTTTTTGTTGGACCATTTTTTGGGGTCAACAGATTGGCGCCATCTGTGGAAATCGTTGGTACCATTAGCACGTACATCCTAGTAGTAAAGGTCACCCTAAAAAAGCCTTGAAGAAAGGTTTCGATTCTTGAAAAGGAATCATCACGAGGAGGCAGCCCAGAACACAATGAGTTCGAGTCATCGGGGAACACACCACGAAGGGGAGCAGCGAGTGGCTTCTGAAGAAGAGGTCCTTCGAACAAATGTAAATATACACCACCCCCATCATCGCCACAAAAGAGGCGGTACCGCTATGCGTTTTGCATGAAGGATCGGGAAAATGGCTGAGAACATGAGGAACATTGCCCAACAGAACGCCACCATGCAACAACTGTTAATGCAAATACAACGACAAGCCGGACCCCATGCGCCTCAGCACGGAACTTTTCACCAGGAGGGCGAGGAAGTGACACGACAATATACCCTCAAAGATATGAGAGAAATGACCCCGCAGAAAGGGAGGTAGGAATTGACACTTCTACCAATTATGTTCCTAGCCAACTCGGTAGCGACGCACATACGAAAGGAAGTCTTCTCCCAAAACGCTCATAAGAACATAGACCACAGAGATCCACCAGTGTCTTTGACAGGATTGGGCCTTCCAGGCCTAGAAATAGGCCGCAACTGCCTCCTCCCATTCAAAGTGTACAGAGTTAAAAGGAGTATGAACCCCAGGGGGTCCAATCGTCACCTAGGAACAGGCATGAGAGAAGAGATGTTGCAAATACGAGAAATCAGGCAACACAACACAGCTTCGATATCAAGCAGACGAAAATGATTCTGATGGCCCCTGCAGATCATTTGAACTGGATGACGACGGTGAAAGTTTTCCCTTCTCTAGAGAGCTACGAAGTGCCCCGGTCCCTAGCCACTTCGTCCCCCCTTAAGATACTTAAGTATGAGGGTAAAGGCGATCCAGCTAAACATCTCAATAATTACAAGACCCAGATATCTCTAAGGGGAGCCTCGCCAGCATTAAAATGCAAAGCTTTCCACCTCACACTGACAGGGACGATGAAAATATGGTAAAGTCACATTCTCACAGGCAGCATCAGGAGTTGGCTAGACCTGAAGAAGGCCTTCCTGAACCAATACTTGTCTAGCAAGGAGTGAGAGGCCCCAATCTAAAAGCTGCAGGATATGAGGCAACATGCAGGGGAAACTCTGAAGAGTTACTTGGCTTGTTTTACAAACGAAATGACATATTGCGAACAAGTCACGAATAGGGAAGCCCTTTCTATTATAAGGGAAGACCTTAATATGAATACACTGTTTTGGAGGGACGTGCGTAACAAGAATCCCACCACCTATGACGCATTAGTGGAAATGATGAGGAGTGAGATCGTTAACGAAGAACTGATAGATCATAGCAACCGGACTTTGATGGGGCTCCCACCACCCCAAAGGCACAAGAGGGGTCCTGTGTCCCATCGGTAGACCAACAATGGACTCAAGCAGGGCATACCATAGCCCCCACCTCAGGCCAAGCACTGGCCACCGCAACACTGAACGATATGCCCTCTTTAGCGTATGAAGAGGCTGGTCTTGATACTCGCAGACCGCTCAGTTTTCCCAAAGGAAGGGGTAAAGGTCGGACAAAGGGTAGAGAGCACAGAATTAGGCAGTACTGTACCTATCATCCATCCACCGGACATAGCACTGAAAACTGTTTGACCAGACAGCATCGTGGAGAATGACCGACCCTCCAGTCGAAGGAAGAAATACCCACCGCTCCTCCGGGAATGGTCCTCCACCTCAGCAGGAGCCTCGATACAATGAGGCAAGATGAAATCTTCAAAACAAATCCCCTAGGAGGGAGCGTGAAGGAGACAAAAGTAGGTCAAGGGATTAGAGGCCAATGAGGGAACTTCCAAGCGACTCAGGGAACGTACTTATTAGGGAAATTGCCACCATTATTGGCGGACCACATGTCGGAGGAAGTTCCAAGAACGCCCTAAGAAACTACACGAGGGAAGCCAAAGAGCCTCCCATGCTGAACTGCTTAATCAGTGATGGTCGAGGTTCTAGAGGCGCTCCACCTATCACATTTTCATCGGAAGATTCCCTGGGTGTCCATTACCCACACTGCGACGCTTTGGTAGTCCGCGCCGTCATAGCAAAAAATGGGCTCAAGCGCATGCTAGTTGATAATGGGAGCTCCATTAACATACTCTTTGGGACCACCTTTGACAAAATAACGATAGATCATGAGCTCGCTCCGATGATCGCCCCTCTATACGATTTCACCGGTGATAGCATCGTCCCAAGGGGAAGAATTACATTGTCCATGGAAATGGGGGAGTCTCTCTTCAAAGCTCAACATTTCATGGAGTTTCTGGTGGTGGATCACAGGTCTGCTTACCATGGTGTTTTAGGACGGCCAGCCCCCAGGGAGCTAGAGGCTGGGACTTCTATACACCACCTTTGTATGAAGTTCCCCATGAGAGAAGGAATCGCGGTCTGAGGCGATCAAGTAGGTTCAAGAGAGTGCTTCTTAAGCTCTTTAAGAAAGTCCGAACCCCGGAATGTTAACATGGTCCTGATAGACGCAGAAATGGCTGACGTAACTGAAGAAGGTATTGCCCCTGAACAAGAGGAAGACGTCAACGTGATAGATGTCCCTAAAAAATGGGTGGTCAAAGTGGACTTAGATCCCAGGATCACTGAATCAAACTCGCAGGCTACTCCAGTGGAGGAGTTGGAGCCTTTTCCCATAAATCAGGAAGACCCCTCTAAATCGCTGCAAATTGGGAAAGAACTAGGCTCGGAGCTGAAGGCCAAGCTGAAGAGTTTTCTACTTGACAACTTAGACATCTTTGCTTGGAAACACGAAGATATGATAGGCATTAACCCAAAAATTAGTTTCCACCACTCAACATAGACCTCGACCTCAAATCCATTCCCTATAGGCAAAAGATGATAGCCCTGAACTCGGAGCGATACACTACACTAAAAGAAGAAGTGAACAGACTAGTATCCAATGGGTTCGTCAGAGAGGCAAGGTATCCAAAGTGGGTATCCAACCCAGTCCTGGTAAAAAAGGCTAACGGCAAATGGATGGTCTGCGTGGACTTTTCCAACCTCAATCAAGCATGTCCAAAGGACAGTTTCCCACTTCCAAGGATCGACCAGTTGATAGACGCGACAGCAGGGCACGAACTGTTAAGCTTCATGGACGCCTATTCAGGCTACAATCAGATTCCCATGTACCCAGGAGACGAGGAGCACACCTCTTTTATCATTGAAGGATCGACCAGTTAGTCGATTCCACCGCAGGTCATGAGTTATTAAGCTTCATGGATGCCTATTCAGGATACAACCAAATTTCCATGCATCCTATCGATAAGGAACACACCTCGTTCATAACGGACCGAGGGCTATATTGCTACAAAGTCATGTCTTTCGGTTTAAAGAATGCTGGAGCCACCTACCAACGGCTAGTTAACAAGATGTTTGCCGACCTCTTGGGTGATACAATGAAGGTATACGTTGATGACATGTTGGTAAAAATTCTGAAGTCAACATATCATATAAGGCATCTGCGTACAGCCTTCGATATCCTCAGAAAGTACTGCATGAAGTTAAATTCGTTCAAATGCGCGTTTGGTGTCGCCTCAGGAAAATTCCTGGGATACCTGACAGGACGGCTCACAGCTTTAAATCGCTTCATCTCAAAAGCCACCGATATGTGTCTCCCTATCTTCAAGGCCTTGAAAGGGGAAAAAAGGTTCCAGTGGAGCGAAGAATACGAAGAGGCATTCCAAAGATTAAAGAAGCACCTGGGACAGGCCCCACTCCTCTCAAAGCCAAAAGAAGGCAAAATTCTGGCACTATACTTAATTGTGAGCACCGATGCAGTAAGTTCGGTGCTCATGAGGGAGGAGGGTAATCTACAATTGCCGGTCTACTATGTCAGCAAAGCTCTCCTGCCAGCAGAGAAGCGTTACGCTGATATTGAAAAGCTAGCCTTATCACTAATGGTTGCCTCCAGAAAATTGAGGCCCTACTTCCAAGCCCATAGCATCCATGTCTTGACGACACTCCATCTCAGACAGGTACTTCAGAAGCCAGACGCTTCTGGGAGATTAATGAAACGGGCTATGGAGTTGAGTAAGTTCGACATATCACACCGACCTAGAACCGTTATAAAAGGGCAAGCGTTGGCGAATTTTGTGGCCGAATTTACGGAGGCAACAAATATGAACATTGCCATGGAACCTGCGGAGCTTCCAACCTGGATGTTGTTTGTGGATGGGTCAGCTGGAGAAAACGGCTCAGGGGCCGGAGTGTTATTGGAAAGCCCAGAGGGCCACAAGCTTAATTGCGCAGTGAGGTTCGGTTTCAAAACCTCTAACAACACGGCCGAATACGAGGCGCTCCTAGTAGGTCTTAGATTGGCCAAAGAAATGCAGGTTAAAAGTTTGACAGTCCGTAGCGACTCTCAACTTGTGGTAGGATAAGTTAACGGTAACTTTGCCACTAAAGACAAAGGTATGACGGCCTACCTAAAAAAGGTAAGAGGGTTGATTCCTTACTTCGACAAATTCGAACTCATCCAAGTCCCCATAGCAGAAAACTTAAATGCTGTCGCACTATCAAAACTGGCTAGTAGCAAAGACTCGGAGTTACTCAAATTCATACCAATCGAGTACCTCCCCAGGCCTTGCACAGCTAAACCAGAAAAGGTACTGTGGATCGAAGAAACTCCCCATTGGACGCGACCCATCTTGGCATACCTCACAGACCACATCCTCCCGGAAAACAAGCAAGAAGCCCGTAAAATCAGATGCAAGGCCGCTCACTATGTGATTAAAGACGAGATCTTATACAAAAGAGGGTTTTCATCGTCCCTCCTGCAATGCACCGGAGGGAACGAAGCGGAATATGTTCTGAAAGAGATACGTGAAGGGATATGTGGTGGTCATACTGGAGTCTTGGCACTAGCCCATAAAGTCCTAAGGCAGGGGTACTACTGGCCTACCCTGAAGAAAGATGCCGTCAATTTCGTAAAAAAGTGTGATAAATGCCAGCGTTTCTCCCCCATTCAAAGGCAACCATCCAGTGAACTCACTGTGGTATCAAGCCTATGGCCTTTTTCTAAATGGGGGGTTGACTCGACAGGGCCTATGCCCAAAGGAAAGGGAGGAGCTAGTTATGCGGTTGTCGCCATTGATTATTTTACTAAATGGGTTGAAGCTAAACCGCTAACTAAAATCACTGAGGCTCACACATCGAAATTCTTGTGGAAGAATATTATATATCGGTTCGGAATTCCTCATTCGATAGTTATAGACAACAGGCGGCAGTTTGATAACAAGAGGCTCCGCAACCTCTGCTACGAATTGGGTATCAAGAAACACTTCTCCACCCCTCACCAACCTCAGGCAAACGGTCAGGTTGAGACTGTCAACAAAACCATAAAACAACTCTTCAAGAAGAAATTGGACTAGTCATAAGGAGCGCGGGTGGACGAACTCCCAAATGTGTTATGGGCGATTAGGACTACGAGTCGATCAGCCACCGGAGAGACCCCATTCTCCATGACCTACGGAGCAGAAGCGATGAACCCGGTAGAAGTCGGCTTGCCCTTACCCTGGCGCTTGCAATTCAATGAAGTCTCTAACGAAGAAATAAGCCGGGGTGAACTTGACTTCCCTGAAGAAAGGAGAGAAGCCTTACAAGTTAGGCTAATGATGTACCAAAGAAAGATTATTCGATACTACAACGCCAAAGTTAGGCGAAAATCCTTTAGAAGAGGCGACTTGGTACTCCGGAGGGTATTTTTATCCTCAAATGAGCCTGGAGCGGGCACGCTGGGTTCGAACTGGGAAGGACCGTACCGCATTGCGGACGAAATCCGATCGGGGACATTTTTAATTGAAAATCTGGACGGAAAAGCTCAGCCCCATCCGTGGAACGTGGAACATCTAGGCATGTATTACCAGTAAGGCACCGTTTGTATATATGTAGCTTGTGATCAATAAATGTCCCATTGCTTAAAAGTATGACCGGCTCATATTTCTCCATCGAAGTTAAAAATGTAGCGAGCCCATATCGCCATCAAATTATTAATTATGACAAGTTCATAAATTATCAGTTAAGTATGACCAGCTCATATTTCTCCATCGAAGTTAAAAATGTGGCCAGCCCATATCTCCATCAAATTATTAATTATAATAAGTTCATAAATTATCAGTTAAGTATGATGGGTTCATATTTCTCTATCGAAGTTAAAAATGTGGCGAGCCCATATCTCCATCAAATTATTAATTATGACAAGTTCATAAATTATCAGTTAAGTATGACCGGCTCATACTTCTCCATCGAAGTTAAGAATGTGGCGAGCCCAAATCTCCATCAAATTATTAATTATGAAAGGTAAATTATCAAACAACGCACGAATCAGGAGAGCCTATGAAACAACTACAACGATTATCGTGGCGGAACATCCAATCTATTTCATTGCGGGTCATCAACTACTATTGTTTACAGACCTATATTACGAAGGAAATGCAACTTTAAATCATGAGGGACAAGCACAAAATCAATTGCATTGCAAACAATAAACTTTACAAAGGAGAGGCTAATTAATACAAGGAATCTAATCCACACGCACTACCTCCTCCCTTAGGGACCCTTCCACAACATCGGACGCCGTCACCCCGTCACCTTTGATCGCAGGGGTCGAAGGCTCTGCCAGCAAGAACTCGCCCCTCAGAGGAGATAAATCCAACTGAGGGTGCACCTCAGTCAGCCTAGCAAAAACCTCCTCATATGCGACCCTCCGCCAATGAATTTCCATTCCATCATATTTCGCAGTTTCATGGAAGTAGGCCACGTAGTTATGAACCGCTGTATCCTCAGCCCTTTTCAACCTTTCGTCAAAGGTCAACGCCTCAGCTTGTAACTCGTCAACACGAGCCTTCAATTTCCCTTTCTCTTTGTTGGCTTCCTCTAACGCTGACGAAGCAATCCTCTGAAGGTTATTTGAGTTTTCGACACCCTTCGTCAAGGTTTTAACATCGGCCCAGCAGATGTGGATCTCGTCTTTCAGTTCCTTGTTCTCCTTAGAAAGTGCCTCCACCTTGGACTCTGCCTCTGCAAGCTTTAGCTTAGAAGCTTCAGCAGCCTTTTTGGCGACGGAGGCCTTGGCATTAGCCTTAATGTCGGACAACTCCGCATTTTGGGCTTGCTGAGAGTAATCATTAACAACCTTTTGCATGTGCCTCGCCTCCATTTGGACAGTAACAAAGAAGTTTTGGGAACGAGCCTACATAGCGAGACCAACCTCCATAGGGTCCTCTATGTCACAGGACTCAGCGTAGGTAGAGTATTTATCTGTCCAATACTTGTAGCTCAGACTCGCCACCCCTTGGGCCTCCATCGGATGCATCTCCAAAATCGCTGAGGCAATTTCATCAGTTTGCCCTTCCAAAAAGTTTTAAGCCTTTCCTTCACTCGGAGTGTTCGAGTCGGTGGGTCTCTTCTTTTTCTTTCTCTGAAGGGAGGCCCCTTCCTCTGTTACCTCATCACTCTCCGTCGCTTTAAATGAAGAAATAGGCTTAACCACCATAGGCCTCTTCAGCGATTCCCCTAGAGTAGTTTGGCATTTGGGTGGAGGTAGGGGACCGAAGTTTTTAGAAAGAACCAATCTCCTCTTAGGAGGCCTATCCGCTAATACCGCATCCTCTGTTTACCCCTCCCCCTTCTCTTTCTCACTGGCCTTGGAAGGGAGCTGCGGGGGATTCGTCTTGGACAAACGGACCAGCTCGTCCCTCTGATTTTTGTTGGAAGAAGAGCCTTTAGTTAAAGGTTTCTTTCTCTAGGCCTCTTCGAGGCTCCTCAAGTCAAATAAAGTAAGCTTTACGCGTTCCTTATTATCATGTTGACCTGTAAGAAGAAAAAGGAGGGAGACACCACAGAAGATTAGACGAACTGTAATAATGGAGGTACAAAAAGTAGAACCGGATCGATAACGTTACCTTTGAAAGCCATCAGGGAATGAGTGACGAAGAAACTTCTCTTAGCGATCAAATTCTTAAAACTCCTCCGTTCAATAAGGAGTCTGTAGATTGCCCTTACTGTGTTCCACTCAGGGGGCTCGAGCCGGAACCGTTCAACTGCAGCTGTGCGAACTCCGCGTTAGCCCAAACAAGTACGAAATAAAATAATCGAAATAAAAAACAGAAAGAACTCGACTCACTGTACTCATGATATTGGGTCGGCACTGTTATCTCTGTGACCACATCCCCTTCCATAGTCTGCAAGCGACCTCTAACCCAAAACCAAGATGATTTTTAGTTTTTAATGGAGATTGGGGGTCCCCTAGACGAAGGGGGAATGTGATCCCCAAGGATTCATACAGTACAATCTCTTACAGTCGACCCCACCGCTAGAGGCTCGAGGTTGGAATAGGGTCTGAAATACATGGGAGGGCATAACCCCTCCAAAGGTAACCTCTTTCCAAAGGAGAAAGGCCCCCACTAATTGACTCCAGGCATTGGGGACTAATTGAGTAGGGGCAAGGTTGTAATGCCTAAGGATAAACCTAAAGAACGGATGTAGAGGTAGCCTTAACCCCCGTGCCAATATCGCATCGCTCACTGCCACACAGCCCTGCTTAGGAAAACAGGCTCTCTCCTCTTGGGTCGGTAACAGCAGCTCGATATCATCTGGGATCCTATATAACTCCCTATACTCCTCAAGCTCGTGTTCTTTTATGTCTGTGTACCACAAGGAGGCCCCCACCTAATACTATAGTCAATGGGCCCCTCTTGCATCATCTACGCACTGTGGGGGCCCCCATCGCTTCCATAATCCTCTCAGTGGGAGTAACTGGAGGAATGCCAGCCTCGGCGCAAATAATGGCCATGTCTACCCTGGAAGACCCCCCAACATCCCCCCTTTTTAACGAAGAAGCCATCTCAGTTGGAAGGAAAAGACGGAAATCAACCCAATGAAGAAAAATGCTTACACAAGTTCTAAAAACCCAAGCCCTGGGGAGTTGTAAAACGGAGAGACACGATCAGACGGCCGAATGCGACAGAAGTAGGAGGCTCAAGACGGAAAAATCCCAAAAACCCAACTCTGCAAAATTTCAGAAAATAGAAGAGAAACAAAAAGATGTTCTTTGCCTTTTATATAGATTTTATGAACGAACCCGTGCCGTTATATTTCTTCTTCAATTTAATCTGGGCCATCCACTTGTAAATACCTCGTTCACGACAAAACCAAAGGGCGCCTATTATGATTCAAATCAAGGGCCTTGATGGATTCGTGTCTGGCACGCATCCAAACATCACGTATGCGTGGGTGAAAGCGCGTCGGCACAATCATTGCGCATTGAATACGCGCACTGCCCAAGTCTTGGAAATGACTAAGATATCCAGCTGTCGTTCACTGGGGATTAGCATGTCTTGAATAGCAACAGGGCCTCGCGCATGTGCCTTGACCAAGGACCACATACACTCCGCCTCTCCCACTCCCAGTTCGCCCAGGTACCTCTACAGTTCTGGTATCTTCTAGGTTCCCAATGGGTCAAGGTATCCTCTCACTGGAGCCCATTAGGAAACACCGACGGTCCGTCCCCATTGTTCCACAGCTTAGAAACAAGCACCTCACCCAATAAGGAGTTCCTAAACCCCGAGCCAACACACGAGAACCGCCTCATCACTTGACGGACCACGTTAGTCCACGTACTATATGAATCATATCGGACTTAGGTGACTGATGTTACTCATACAGACAATTCGTAAGATAAGTACGCCACCTGGCAGGCAAATGAACCCACATATGGTGCGAGGGTCAGCCGACCCGATGTCATACGCGGAAGGAGCCTGCGTGTCCGACCTCGCTTGCAAATAGCCCACTCGAACCCTCGTAGGAGAGGTCAACCTATCCGAACCCATGCGATTGAGAAGGGATTGATGGGACAGTACTGTTGACGCCACCGCTATGGACCTACGTTGTCCCATCGATGGCAAAAAGGCAATATTTGAAGATATTAGTATTAATGGCACGATTGATTGACAGTTAGGACGTGATGTATAAGCTAGGCAGATGAGGCCACGTATTTTATCATCTAACGGCCTCTAAACATTGTATTCAATTATAAAAACACACTTGATATCATTTGCAGTTAATGCAAGTTCGTACACTTAAAAAGAAAACTTGAACTCTCTATACTTAGAAGTTTACTCCTCAAAGCCGACGCTCTTTTTATCATACAAATAATTACGTTGCAAATCAAGAAACTCTTGGAATTACTCTCTTCTGTTGGACCATTTTTTGAGGTTAACACCTGGCATACCACTTGGCAACAACCAATCCTTGTGCATGTTTGTTTGTTAAGCTTTAAAAAATTAAATAAGTAAATTTACATATAAGTAATCCATTAAATTTTAAAATAAATAATTGTTTATTGCTTGAAATTAGACATATAAGAATTCGCTTATTTTAGTATAAACATTACCTCACGGCAAGAATAAATCATTCTTTTATTTATTTTTTAGTTAAAATAATGTAATCTATTTAAAATATATGTTAAAGCAACAATTTACTTTTGACTTTGTACCTTTAAGCTTTTGCCAAACATGTTGTGCTAGCGTGCAGAGACGGAGATAGGAGAGGAGATCGCCCCCCTAAGATTGTCTGTTGGTCAACTATTTCTAGTTAATCTATAATGTAATTTTCACTGGAGCCCATTAGGAAACACCGACGGTCCGTCCCCATTGTTCCACAGCTTAGAAACAAGCACCTCACCCAATAAGGAGTTCCTAAACCCCGAGCCAACACACGAGAACTGCCTCATCACTTGACGGACCACGTTAGTCCACGTACTATATGAATCATATCGGACTTAGGTGACTGATGTTACTCATACAGACAATTCGTAAGATAAGTACGCCACCTGGCAGGCAAATGAACCCACATGTTGTGCGAGGTTCATCCGACCCGATGTCATACGCGGAAGTAGCCTGCGTGTCCGACCTCGCTTGCAAATAGCCCACTCGAACCCTCG
>CAIGRO010185808.1:0-15731 GCA_903798355.1 Fraxinus baroniana
TCATAATTCCTAAATCACAAATTCACAAAGTTTTTTTTTTCTTCAGACAATAATATAACATAAATTCTCATTTATCTTAATTCATAAATCACAAATTCACAAAAGCTAGAAAGAAGAAGAAGAAGAAGAAGAAGAATAAAGCAGAATGCACCTAGAAATCTAGAATCATAACAAAATCTAGAAAGATTCATGGATAGCACAAGCACTAGCAAATAACAATATTGATTTCAAATTTTCAAGGGACAAGATTTTTGAGCTAATACCTGTACAAACAAGCAAAAACGCATATGAGACGAAGCCAGAAGCTCAGCTATTGCACCACCATGGCACCGTCCACCGACCACCGTCTTTCGTGACTCCATCCACCTGTCTTGGCGGCGTCACTGACTCACAGTCATAGGACCGCACTCGTGACTCCGCATTGGAATATCGCCCTCATTAGTCATCTCCCTTCTCTGCTGCTCCAAAATGAATTGGATTTGGTTTTGTAATGGCTAATGGACTTTCAATTGCAAGCAAAACCCATGGATTTGGCTCATTAGTTGGGCCTTATTTTTTAATTAAGGCCTAAACAAATGGAACAATAAGAAAGGGGAAATTTTTTTTAACAGGAGCGTGTCTTCTTCATCTTTCTTCCCAGCGGACGGCGAGTTGGTGACGTCTTACCCGAAGCTTCCGACAGACCTAGCACGGGCGGCTGCTGGGGCTGGCCAAGTGCTGGGTTCGCCCTTGCTCGATGCCCGAGGTAAAAAACTGGCAGGGGCGTTGGCACCCAGCGTTCTGCCCACTCTTTTCTTTCTTTCTTTTTTCCCATCCTCGAGTTGGTTTCTTCATCTCAAAGTCCTTAAAAAATTCAGACATATAATCCTAACTGATGACTCCCATCCAAACTTGTATTAAGTTAGGCAGCCTTGCAGGTGACCTTTTCGACAGAGGGCTGTTCGGTGAGGCACTTTTCTTTTATTGCTCCCCATTTCAAAAAAATAAAAAATAAAATAAAAATGAGATGATAAAAGAAAATAGAAAGACTTTTCTTATTCTTCTACAGCAACCCACCCGCCATCACACCAGCATCGACAGACACAGAAGAACGAACGGTATCAAAACAATGGCCACTTCAACGTAAACTCAAAAAACTTCATAAATCACACAAGTTCTTGACCCTTCATTTGCGTTTTCTTTTGATACTCCATCGATTCACTTCTGGTAATTTTTAACTTGCATTTTCTTTAATATATTTGTACTTAAATTTCTTGATGTCCAAAAGGATGCATAATGATAGATTTTTACTACTAAATAATAATAACTAAGTTAAAAATGAATAAATGATTCACAAGTAATATGAGATGATCATTATGTTGTAAAGCAAAACAAGAATTATTCCAAAAATAAAGAATTCAATGTAATATTCATTTTGTATGTTAAAACGGTTGGGATTTACTTAACCATGCACATCGGAAAATAAATAATATATAATTTCAACCAAAAATCTTCTCTCTGTTAAAAAAAAAATCGTGATAAAGAATTATACCTTTGATGAATTTCTTTAATAACAACTTTGATTTACAACATGCAATTGTCCAATTGTTCAGTATTCAATGGAAATTCATATAGGAAACAAGAATGAGAGAATTATAGTTTTTTTCTTGTACTAGCAAGAAAATGATATTTGTGTTGTATGATTTTTCAAACTCTAGTAGTTTATTAATAGAAATTCAAATGGGTTGACCCAACACTTAAATTTGATATGGTTCAATGTTTAATTAATCTACATGATCCATTAATTAATATGATTGATTAATTTAATATATTAACAAGCAACCCAATTAATTAATTGTTCAACACTTGTCAATTAATTAATTAGTATAGTTCATTCTTCTAGTTCTCCTTTTATGTATGACTCATTAGATTCTCGATTATAATGTTTAACGATGTGAATTATTATTTTTATCTAATCAAGATAAGATAAATTAAAAGGGTTAATTCACATTCGTCATTCCAAATCGACATCAGCAATGTGTTAGACAACACATGTGACGAGAAATGTCACGTGATATGACAAAATCAAACTTGTTCATTTGCCATGAATATGATCATATCAATTACGAGATATGAAGCGTATCAATCTCGTTTATTGATCATATCTTTCATCCCATTACATCAATATAAATCGAAAACTTATTTCGATTTATGTGTACACATTGATCAAAGATTACGTTATCAATTTAATTGAATGAAATGTAGATAAAATCTCTTACTATCTAAGAGTGACGATTAGTGTATTGATCATTCAAAACTTTCATATGATTATTGACATACTCGAAAATGTCGTAATAGAGACTCAGGGCAGAGTAACATTCAACATCATCAAAACACGATTGTCTCCGTATAACGCACTATGATGACATCAAGTTGAAGGACCAATTCTACTACTGAATGTTAGAGATTAACTACTCACACTCATAATTATCCATGTGAAATCTCTGCAGTCGGTCTCCATTCACGTGTTCATTTAAGTATCACTACATTTTAGTTTGCGAAATTAGTTACTAATTTCAAAAGTGAAATGTTACATGTGATGATCTAGCTCTTAATTTCGTATCTTGCTAGTTCAAATTAAATTAGAGTTGTGTTACTTGTGGCATAATAGAGTTATATAATGATTTATATACAGACGAGGTATCAAAAAGAGAGTGGAGAAGTTTTTTTTTTTTGATTGAAGAAATTATAACCCAATCATATCTCACATCATGCATGTGCACAACAATTTATAAGTTGTGTTGTATATGTAGTACAACCGATTGATTTAGGTCTCAGTTTGATTTAAATGCACATGTTGTCCATAAACTTTAATTACAGTTACAATTATGTCAAAAGCTTCAAAAATAATTATAATTGAGTTCAAAACTTTTTCGAGCTCCTATAGGGACCCATTTGGACATATATATTATCCAAGCTCAAATAAATTAGATACTATCTAATCGACCATAGATGATCCAATATAATTATTAATCTTTTTTTATTAATCGAAATATATATATATATATATATATATATGAGCTCAGTAGTCCAATGATGAGAACGTTAGACTCTATGTTATGATTTGTTCATTATAGATATGTCTTATGGAAATGGGACTGGGATGGCTATACATGTAGGAAGGGAAAAACGGACATTTTTCCATTCCTGCATATTAACGGTCAAACATGGGTTGATTTGTAAAACAATGATCGGATAATTTTTTATCGGATCATAATGTGCTTCCATGATTATTATTCGACTCAAGAGTGCAATTTCAACTTTTGATATAATATGTTGGATTAATAAAGGTGTCTTAATTGGTCCGAGTCAACCAAATTAGAAACAATTATTGGGGCCTGGGTCTTGTGAGTCCGATTACGTCCCTCACTTGGATCTAATATAGGTGTGATACTTAATTAGCCTACTTAATAAAGTCCAAGGGGAATTGTGCAATTATGAAACCCTAATTGAATATTATAAATATGCCGTTTGTGGGCACAATTCTAAAGGCTAATGGATTAGCCACATTATCTCATTTTCTCAAAAAGAGAGGCTCCTAAAAATAAAGATAAAAAATGAAGATCTAAGGGAGAAAGCTTTGGCTTAAAATATGAAAGCCCATTAGAAGCTCTTCTAAGGTTATAATCTAACCCTTTTATATGAAAAATTTAAAACAAATTCCAATAACCTCAAAAGAGATCTAGGATTTATAATCTATTTGGAAAGAGATTAAATCTAAAATCCAACAAATGGTAATAGAGATCATTGAGTAGGATTAGCTTTTAAAATCTTAGAGTAGTATGCATTTTTAGTATAGGTGTTATAATAACTTTTAGCTCTAGAATATCCCCCTCACACTCTTGTAATTTAATTTATTTATTGTAAAATCTCTACATAAATTTAAGCCATAAGACAATAGGATTTTGCTCATTCATTTTCAAAGTTTCTACACTTTTGTATCAAGAGAAGATGATGAAACTTTGGGCTCCAAACATTTCTTTTTGTTGCTGATTTTTTTATGGAAGACTTGGTCTTTCAAAGACAAAAAACATATGGTATGAAGATATTTGTTAATAGATTGGAATGAAGGAGAAATGGGACAAACAAGACCAAGAATCATGGAGGAACCTCCAAGTAAAAGCAACAGCAGAAGGTAGCTGCAGCTACTGCCTCATCTTATAGCCACCACTCTGATGGAGATAATGGCGCCCCCCTTTTGGGGTTGCCGTTATCGTTGTCGCCGTTGGTACCTTTGGGTTTGGTGGAGAAGGGTGGTTGGAGGTGGTACCATGGTGGTGTTGATAGGGTTTGTGAGGTTGGAGCTTAAGTATTAAATTAAATTATGATTTAAAATAATAAGTAGGAGAGGGTTTATAGGCATGTATAAATCCATGACTTCCTCCGTTATTCAATTTGTTATTAAAATATGAATTTGTCTAGTATCTAAATATATCGATCTCCCTAAAGTAGGACTATGATAGTTTGGATTAACTGAAATTAGATCTAAGTATAAAATATTTTAAAATAAAATAATGGGGTGATTATCCTATAAATATTGTCTCATCTATTTCAAATATTTTAAAATTATTAACGGAGGTTAATGCAAGTATACGAATATTATGAAGGACTTCCTATAGAAGACTCAGACAAAATTATTCATAGGTCAAATAATAATTAATCCTTATTTTAATTGTGGCATGAAATGCCTAACTCAATACAATTAGTGAGATGGTCTCGACCTATTTGGCAACTACATGACCTCCTAAAGAGGGGGTGTGTTAAAGGTTGTAAGGATTTTAGGTCTTTGATTAATAATATAGTTTTGGGTTTACATTTTATATAGATACATATATGTATCATACAAAGGTTATTATTTATTTTATTGAGGCACGAATCATTAATTTTAAGGAAAATATTGCTCAATCAATTATTAGTGATATTTAAAAAAAATCAACTAGTGGGAGAAAATTACGTTAAGTGGAAAAAATATCTTAATATTGTTCTTACCCTTGAAAAATACAAATTCGTGCTAACTGAAATTTGTCCTGAGACCCCTAAGAATGATTCAACAGAATCTCATAAGACAATGAAAAGTGAGGTCATTCGGATGAGATGACTCGTTTCTACATTTTGGCATCCATGTCAAATGTGTTGCAATAGAAACATTAAAATATAAAAATTGTTTTTGACATGATGGAAAGTCTCCATGATACGTTTGGATATCAAAGTTGGCAAACAAGCTTTCAATAGGAAAATTATGAAAACATGCATAAAACCAGGAACATCTGTGAGGGACCATATGTTAACCATAATTGGTCACTTCAATGTTGTTAAGGTTTTAGCTAACATTGATTACGAGACTCAGATTAGCATGATTTTTGAAATTCTCCCCAAGATGTTCCCGTAGTTTAAAGTTGATTATTACCTACACAAAATGAACATGTCTTTCACGGAATTAGTGGGAACTCCAAAGCGCTTAATCTGTTCTAAAGGCCAAAAATGGGGATGCTTTGCTTGTGAAGACCAATCCCCCTCATTCTAATTCGTTTGGTGGCAGAGGAGGAAACAACAGAAAGAGACCAAGCAAAAATGTTGGCAATTCAAAAGGGAAGGAAAACCAGTACCATTGGAAAACTAAAGGAAAAATGTTTTATTTTTGGATAAAAGGGTAATATGAAGAAGAATTGCCTAAATCACCTAGCTGAGGGGTAGTACAGTAAAGACAATGCTTTATTCATTGAATCATGTTAGGTGGTTGATTCTACTAATACTTGGATTATAAATTCTGGAGCCACTAATCGTGTTTGCAATTCTTTATAGGGTTCTAGAACCAAGCACTTCAATGAAATAGAGTACACTCTTAAGGTATCTCGGGAGCTGTAGTGTCTGCCAAAGTTGTTGGCATCATAACATGGATGAATGTTATGATGTTATTTTGAATATTGTAGACATTTGGTTTTGGATGAATGTTATTATGTTCCCGAACTTACATAATTTAGTTTCCATTGTGCTTTTATACCGTGTTTGTTCTTCGATAATTTTTATCTGTTTTATGGTGGCTATTAAGTTGAATAATTATGTTATATGTTCGAATCATATAGTTAACAATCTCCATGTCTTAAGTCTTATGATTGGCTCTATATATAACAACACCCCAAACTTGAACATTTGTTTGTTCTCAAACAAAATTATAACCTAACTTAACCAAAAATTTTAAACACACATATAGTTAGATAATTTGTCTTTTGTCTCAATATTGGAATATATGTATTAAAACTATGAAATGCTATAAATTCACAATGTTAAAATTTACTTCTACTTAGTCAATGAAAAATCGACGTGTGTACGTGTGTGTGTGAAGATTTATGTAAAGCATCGTAAATTCATAAAGTGATTTGATTCCCAACCCTCAATAGTCAAATATTTTCTTTCTTCGCTCGTAAGATTCACACCTGAAACTTATTCTTTTTACTATTTTTCCAAGGTGTGATCTAAAATTGAATATTTTTATAATACTAAATGACACCAGATTTTAGATACCTTTGTAAACTTAATCACTCGAGTTATAAATGCTACGAATAGAAGTTTCACAATAATACAATATTTTCTATTTTTCATGCAATGATATACCCCTTATTATACGTTTATTCTAAAAAGTCAACCTCCTGCTTATGATTTCACCTAATTTCTTCTTATTGATCATCGACAATCCATACAAATTTAGTACTCATGGAATCCACTATATCAATGTCTCCATACAACAGCTCAATCACTCCAAAACTCTCCTAGTTGGTTTAATGATGTATAATTTAGTGGTTATTTGGATTTAGCACTACGTTCTACTAATTAAATTTTTTTACCTATTCAAAATTTGAATAAAATATTTCTTCATGATGCAAAATATAAATATTGTGCGCAAAAATATCAAGTTTCATATGAATAAGCATAAATCAATCTTAACACGTAACATTTTCACAATTTATAATCTAATACATGATTTCAAATATATGCATCATGGTAGGCAAAATTATCTAACCTACATAAGCACACAAAAACAGTAAATAACTCATTATTTTTCTATCCCCAAACTTATAAAAACTCATTATTTTTCTACCCCCAAACTTATTACAGACATTGTCCGCAATGTCTAAAAATATAACTAATAATATATAAAAATTAAGGGCTAAGAAAAAGAAACTAAGTACTTCCATGGCATAAATCTGAAGGTCGTGAATAGATTGGCATGAAAAGTGCTGGATTACTTCCTATGTCTTTTCCCGTGTCTAGTGTATTCAAGTGTCATATTCATTCCAACTAGCAAAAATCAATCATAACATGGAACAATTTATAGTAAGTTCATACACACTTTAAAGGGAAATATGGGGATGAAGATACCTTATAGTACTAAAATCAATAAAAATTACTAATCTTATATTTAAAAAGTAAAATAAATAAAAAGAAAAAAATTGAGTTGCCTTCCAATAAGCGCTTATTTATTGTCATTAGCTTGACTTTATTGTTCTGGCTATTTATGGTGGCTTAAAAAGAGAGTTTTCAGTCTTGCGTCTATTGAACTGAAAATTGTTTCTTAAGTCATTTTTAAGTCTCAAGATCATAAAATTTTCATTGTTGTCCTGCTCAACAATTACACATTCTTCCTTCCCGTTCTTGTTA
This sequence comes from Fraxinus baroniana, assembly GCA_903798355.1. Taxonomy (NCBI): domain Eukaryota; kingdom Viridiplantae; phylum Streptophyta; class Magnoliopsida; order Lamiales; family Oleaceae; genus Fraxinus; species Fraxinus baroniana. The sequence continues at coordinate 7,696 of CAIGRO010185808.1, forward strand.
ATTCCTCAATGACCGATCTTTCGGCATTCCTCAATGTCAAGTGGTTGCTTGAGTGGAGCATTCATTGTGAAGGTTTGTTGTTTTTCTTCCACCCTTAAGATTGACTCACATTTTTCAAAATATATTAATGCTTGTGTAGTTGCTAGGAATGGTCTCCCCAAAATTAACGTCATACATTTATCTTCTATATCAAGGATAATGAAATGACCTGGAAAGAAATGATCTCCAACTTTGATGAGCATATCCTCTACCACTCCATAAGGACACTTGAGTGTCCATCAGCCAACTGTAGGATTATTGATGTTGTTTTTGGATCATCCAATCCTAATTTTCTATAGAGTAAAGTACAGTGAAACTCCCCATATCTTTTAGTTTAGGAGGGAGCATCTGCTCTATGATTGCACCGCATTCTTCTATCAGAGCTACTATTTTATATACTGGCAACTTTTTCTTCTTTGTCAACATCTCTTTCAAAAACTTAGCATAATTTGGAATTTGTAGAACGAAGTCAATGAAATGAATGTTGATGTGAAGTTGTCTGAGGGCATCCAAGAACTTCTTAAATTGTTTGTCCAGCTTATTTTTCTGCAACCTTTGAGAGAATGAGATTAGAGGTGTGTTTTTATTGGCATGAACGATTGTCTTAACCTGTGGACTGCTTGACTGTTCTTCTTGATTAATCTTTGACGATTCTTCAAACTGAACCACTTGTTCTTCGCCCATGGTAGGTACTTGATCTTCTCTATCCCTTTCTTTTTACAATAATTTCTAGCAACTGAACTCCACTTCTTGTTGTAATGGCCTGGACTTGTTCTGCTTTTAGCTTCTGTTGAAGTCTTTTAGGAAATGGAATATGTGGCACATATGCTCCAACATGGGCTGCATGCTTAATTTTTAGTATCTCAATAATTACAAAATTTATAGATTCCATTACTAATATCTATTCTCCAGGTTCTTTTCTGTGTCGCTTGGTAAAGTACCTCATGTTATGTTGGCTAATGCAGTGCTATATGTACCACCCGAGTTTCCAAATTTTTTATTGCTTGCTGGTTTTGAAGAATAGTCTGTTGGTTCTGAAAATTAGTCTCACTTTCGGTAATGAACTTAGCCACTAATTCTTCCAACAATGGTTTCTGCTCTTCTTGTTGTTGAAATCCTGGTAGGTTACCCTGAATATGACATTCTTGACCATGATTGTTAACCCATGAGAAATTAGGATGCTTGCTCCAATTTGGATTATAGGTAGGATAATTCTAGTTGTACATTGGGATGTCCATAAGGGTGTCCATAATGGACACTTGGCGCTTCCCTATTGGAGGGAGTGTCGGCGGTACTTGTAGCACAACCCTTATAGGTATTGGAGTTAGGACTGTTCTACTACCTCTGAAAGTTCTGTGCATAACCTACTTCTTCAGGCTGATAAACATAGGTTGAGGCTAAAGGACAACTTGTAGTAGCCTTCGTAGACTGGTGCTGGTTAGTGCACCATGCTCACATTCTGAGTTAGTTTGTCCAATTTTCTTGTTAATACTTCCAACTGGGCTGCCAATGATGTAACTACATCAATGTTGTGGAGACCAGTTATTTTCTTTGAAGTTTTCCTTTCTATTGGTCACATAGTCTGATTTTCTACTATTTTCTCAAAGAGATCTAAGGCCTTGTCTAAGGAAATATCCATGGCCGATCCTCCTGCTGAAGTGTTAACCATGTTATGGTATTTAGGATGTAGACCTGAATAGAAGATATAGACCTTAGCATTTTTAGGAATGTCTAGATTATGGCACTTTTTGAAGTAATCCTTGAATCTTTTCTATGTTTCTGGATAGCTCTCGATTTCCTTTTGCTTGAATATAGTGGCTTCATTCCTGATGACAGACTCGAGAAGGTGGGAAGAATTTCAAAGTGAATCTCTGTACCTTGTCATCCCACGAAACAATACTCCCAGCAAGTAGTGAATTTAGTCATTATCGTGCTCTTTCCTTTAAAGTATGAGGGAATCGACGCATACGAAAATCATCAACTGACATGCTTTCATGGCTGATCATCTCGCAAAGTATCAGAAAAGTTTGTATGTATTCATGAGGATTTTCAGTTGATTTTCTTGAGAACCTAATGTCTTGATGATTCTGAAACAATTTGATGAAATCTGGTCGAATGTGGAAGTTGGCCAACCTAAAGGTGGATAAATAATAGTCGGTTGCACATGAACTTTTATGAGAGTTCAATAATCCTTAAGAACTGAATCTGGTTGTTTTGGCGCATCTGGTGGAAGCTGAACTTGATTTTGATTTTTTACCATGTTTCTTACTTCTCCCTACTATCTATTTCGTTGTCTGAAGGTTCGTAAATCTCGAGATACAATGGTAAGAGCTCAACTTCTTCAAAATCTTGCGTACACTTTGGGAATCGAATCAGAGAGATTAGATGAGTAAATAATAGCCTAAACAAAATAAAAAAATTTGAATACTATATAACTAATAAACTCAAATTAAATACTTTATTCCCCGGTAATGGCGCCAAAAATTGTTCGTGTGAACCGGCAAGTGTACGAAATTGTTGGCAAGTAATAGAATTGATGAGTTGAGAGTTATCATCCCACATTGAATAAATTCAATTCAAATTTACTATTTTTGTATGAAATTCGAATTTTGGAAAGAAAATAGAGATTTTGATTTGATTTTATGCTAAATTATCTAAGAAAATGGTAAGCAGTGTTTTGTATCAAATTATGGATGATTTATTGGATTTCGAATCCTCCTATTACTATCTATTTCAATTCTTGATTTGTAATCTAGTTCTGTTCATACGTTCTTGACAATCAATAAAACTATGATATATAATTTTCTTTTTCAAAATAAATTAAATTTATTCTAACCACGACCCGAATCTAGTTCTAGCCCAAATTCGAATGATTTGAATGCATTGAAGTATAAATTATCTATATGATTACACACATGATAAATGTTATTCCTAACATTTATTACACATATGTTAATTTTGTTGCGTTTTAAACTTATTATGAGTCTTCCAACACTACAACAAAAATATCACTCGGATCATGAAATAATTCAAAGGTTATTGATTTTCAAGCCCAATGTTGAGTTCTTCAAAATATTGATGTAATTGACCTTCAATTCCTTGCTAGGGTTTGATCTCATCTCTAAAAAGATAGCAATGATCTCTTGTTTTTGATGAATTCGATGATACTATTGTATATAAAGAGGTGAGAGAGGGATTTTTCAATGTATAGCCCTTGTTCTCTATTTATAAGAGCAAAAAAAGGTCAAAATCAAGTCCAATTTGAGTTTCAAAGAGTTTGAATTGCCAAAGGGAACCACTAATTCATATGCAAAAAAGGCATGCGCTCATGCATATAACTACCCTTGCACCATAGAGCAAAATGGCTCTTGGGTTAGGGTATTGAGCGAGCACCCAGGTTCACTTCGGTTCATCCCTGAACAACTTTTAGTATTTTGACAATAACTTTCACTAAATATATTTAATTGAGGTGATTCAAAATGAGTTGGAAAGATAATTCAAAGAGGTACAATTCTTTTGGATACAAATTTTTATCAATTCAAACTTTTGCTATCCGAAAAATGGGTCTCAAGTTGAAGCTAAAGATCAGGACCATAACTTATTTCGATGGAAATTGATTTGTGCTTCAACTATATTTCACTCATTTGAACTCCAATTGCATCCAATTGATCTTATATGATCTTCAATCTTCATTTGGTGGTCCGAATCAACTATTGAATGTTACACTTTGGTCCCTAAACTTTGGATTTTCTTCATTTTCACACTTTTTTTGTTCCTTTCTTCCAAATCCTACAATTTGCATTGAGTTCAACCTAAAAAATATAATTAACAAAAAATTAAGCTATAAATCACTAACAAATACTATAATTTAATGGCTTATATAATTGTACAAAAATACACTTATAAATAACACTAATAAGAATAGGAAATATATTATCTAGTGCTAATTAAACTCTCTTATGGCATGTTAAGTTGGGTCATATTAATATAAATATGATTCAGTGAAAGACGAACCTTTAACTAAATTGGAGGTGGAATCCATACCAACTTGGAAATCTTGTATAGAAGGTAAGTTGAATAAGAGGCCTCTAAAGCTAGAAGTTATGGATTTAGAACATTCTGATAATTGTGGATCCACTAGTACTTGGGCTAGAGGAGAATGTGAATACTTCATCACTTTGATTGATGTGAAAACCCAAGATTGGCTAACCAAGGGGATGAATTGGGTTTTAAAACTTTTTTGATAATAATATAAGTTTTAAAAACTATGTTCACACAAGTGATAATAGAACAACTCAAATGCAAATAGGCACGTATGTAAAGGAAATAAGTTTTCACAAAGTAATAACGTTAAGTAAAAGAGTTAGAGAATGCAAACGATATAGTATGGAGGTTCGATCCAACGCAATGATCTATGTCCCCCATTACCAAGCTCTCCGTCACGAGCAAGACCTTTTACACTATGTTGATTGNATAACTGAACAATTTCAATGCATATAGACATGTAGGTAAAGGAAATAAGTTTGCACAAAGTAATAGCGTTAAGTAAAAGAGTTAAGAGAATGCAAACGATATAATATGGAGGTTCGATCCAACGCAATGATCTATGTCCCCCATTACCAAGCTCTCCGTCACGAGCAAGACCTTTTACACTATGTTGATTGACTTGTGGTGCAATCCAACCCTTTACAATGCTTTCGGTGACTTACAACCAAGGAGTACCGATCCTTTTACAATGTTGAGCTTTCGGGGACCTCAACATGACCCACAATTCAAAAATGAATATTACGAGTGAAAACTTCTCTTCTTGATGAATGATAGAATCAAGTTTGATAACAAGAAGAGAAGAACCAAATACTTCTATAGATGGCAATGAGTTTAGCTCAAAATGTTGATATGAAAAACTTTTTGTTGTATATTGATTTTCACGAATTCAATCACTCAAAAGTTTCTCAAGAATTTAATGTTATTGATCTTCTTAAAGATGGCAAAATAAGTTAGTTATGATGAACAATGATTTTCACGAATTAAATCACTCAAAAGTTTTTCAAGAATTTGATATTATTGATCTTCTTAAAAGATGACAATATAAGGTAGATTAAATCAATAAATGCCTCACTTTAATGCTCAAGAGTTGTTTTTCAAATGTAGGAATTATTTATAGCACTCAAAACGGCTAAAAGTTCTGGTCATCCGGACAGGGGATCCGGACGTCCGGATGAACTAGTGGTTAGAGATGTGCAACGGATGGTTTTCTTCAAGATAATTCGATCAATGTAGGTTTAATTGAAGAGTAGCCTTATCCAATCTTTTCAAAGAGAGTGATTTATAAATTTATTTATTTGATAACCGATTTTATGCAATTTCTTTTATATTTTTGAAGAAGTATGATTTTCTTATGTATAAAATTTTTACTTTGAGCTGCTGAATATTTCATGGCCAAATAACGAAGCATTTTACCTTTACATATATTTGATGTATTAAAAACTTAAGGTCTCGTTTCTTCATGAGCTCTTTTTGCTTCCGTCGGTTTGCCGAGTTTGTTTATACAATGATTGTTTATTTTCGAATATCACGATCTTGGTCTTTTGTGCTTCCATCCTTGATAGTATCTACGATCACTCTAAAACGACACTTGAATACAATTTGTTAGAATTAAAAAGTGAGTTGTTTGTAATAATCAAAACGAGAAGTCAACCATAGGTCAACAATTTCCCCCTTTTTGATTATAACAAACAAGATAATTTGAAATGTAGGTAGTAGACAAATTGTTACAAAACTTAACACATGTTCCCTCTGTCATAGTACATATAATAATGTGATATGATATGAACCTAAGTGTTCTCCCTATCGACGTGCATAATTATCCCATTCTTCTTTTCCTCTTTTGGCATAAATAAGCAAAAAGAAATAGGGATCATAATAAATAATAGTACATGGAGCACAATAATTTTAATAGCATAGAATAAACGCATTGATGCAAAAACATAACATAAGGGTTTAATATGACATGTTCCTGAACATAAGAGAGCATAGCATAAAGAACATAGAAATGAAACTAGGGAGCTGGAGACGGAGGTGGAAATCGAGCATCGAGAGCCGCAAAGAAAGAATCCTGTCGTTCCTGAAGAGCAGTCTGCTGTGCCTGAAGTTGGAGTAATAGACTCCCAAAGCTGTCAACTGTGGCAGTGAGAGAATCGATGACCTGTAAAGTAGGTTGAACTGTCCCTCAATGAAAGAACGATCAGTAGAAGGACGGGGTGCACTCGATGCAGGAATGTCAGCAGGAGGAATAGGAGCTTCTTCAGGGTCGCCCTCAGATTCGTCTTCAAAGGGTAGAGTCGAGGGGCCGAAGGTAGCGTCAAAACCCTTAGTCCTAGCCACCCATTGCCGATGATCTTTAACGATTTTCATTCGCTTGAAGGTTGAATATTGATAACATCGGTAGCATATGGCTTAAAAAAGGTTTCTCCCTCGAGAGGAATGTCAAAATGTTTAAAAATCTTGGTTAGAAGCATCCCGTAAGGTAGTGCTTTGGTGTGTCGTGATGCATGCACAAGTTTCATAACTCCGATAGCAATAGTGGGGAAATCTAATTTACTCCCAACTAAAATATAATCCATAACAAAGAGACTGAAGTTACTTACTTCATCCCGGTGACCTTTTCTTGGAAGAATTATGTTTGAAATGATGTTTTGCAAAATCTTACGTGGTAGACTCAATTGATTTACGCTAACTTTATTGATGTTTTCAAGAGTTTTCCCGGTTACTCGACGACATGCCTCAGAGGGGCTATAGCCATCGTGAGTTCCTGTGCTTTGTGAACAAATACTCTTAGGTCACATGGTTGAAGTTCAAGAATTTCTCGAATTAGTGTTTTAGTGATTTGGATGCGAGTGTTTTTAAGAAAACAAGTGATCGTGTTGGAACAAGGTTCAATATGCAAGTCTTTATAAAATTCTTTCATGCTGCATGGGTACACGTTTTCCTCCATGGTACACACGGGTACCCATCCTATTTTTTCAAAATAGTCTTCGATGTGAAATGCGGGAGCTTCTATAGTAAAATCGGCAAAATCAACACTCTTACCAATGAGAATGGGTGACTTTTCGAAAGGATTTGGTGCTTCTTGTTCTGAGTCCGTGTCATTTTTGGAGGAGGACGGTGGAGGGCGTTTTGTAGTCTGCTTCATCCTTTTTCCTCGTTGAGAACTTGCCATGGCTAAAATGGAGTGAAAACCTTGAGTGCCACACGGTTTTTTGAAGAAATTGCCCAAAAGCTAAGAAACTGAACTTAAAATATACAATTTGAGAGTGTAGTGATAGGAAAAATGAGACCCTTAAAATTAGGGTTCGAAATGAAAGGGGTGAAACCTTAGGTGTAGAGGAGCAACCGTAGGGAGAGGAAATGTGGAAATGAGGAAGAGAAAATGGAGAGGAGGAGATGAATTGCGAGAGAAAATTGCTCAGATCCGATGATCCGGACGTCCAGATCGTCATTCGGACTTTCATCCAAAGTACTTGTGCACAACAACTAGCCACTGAGATATATTCGGCCTCGACCGGAGATAACGCTACCGAGTTTTGTTTCTTACTAAACCAAGATACTAGAGCAAAGCGTAAAAAGTGACATGCTCCACTAGTGCTTTTACGATCAATTTGACATCCTGCCCAATCGACATCTGAGAAGCTAAGTAAATCAATGTGAGTGTTCTTCGGATACCAAAGTCCCAAGGTTCGAGTCCGACTAAGATATCTAAAAATTCTTTTCACAAATTTAAGATGGATTCCTTCGTATTAGATTGAAAATGAGCACATAAGCATACACTAAACATAATATTGGGCCTATTTGCGGTTAAATAAAGAAGGAATCCGATCATACCTCGATACTTAGTGATGTCGATGGGAGTGCCTTGTTCATCCTTGTCAAACTTTATGGAAGTGCTCATTGGAGTATTTATTGGTTTAAGATCATTCATTTCGAACTTCTTTAGCATG
>CAIGRO010185852.1:0-23911 GCA_903798355.1 Fraxinus baroniana
TATTGGCCTCCTTTTCTGTTTCAGCTTTACAGTTAGAAGGGATAGTATTTGATTCATCCGAGGTTGTGATGTACACATATTTAACACTTTATTTTGGGATGTGATTTGGCAGTAGGCCCGTTACATTATTGTTACCTCCCACCAGTAAAAAGGAAAATGATAATATAGTTACTTCATGAGCCTTTAACCATGCAGTATGTGTTTGCTCTCTGCTATTTTAGTTAGTTTGTGGATGCATAGGTGTCACGGACTCACCACCATGCAGCGTCCAAGGTCCTCTGGATCGACATGNCCCGTACTACCTCAAAAGAGGTTCCCCTAGCATGCAATTGTCGAAATACAAAGCATATCTGTCAAATCAAACATAACCTATAAAATATACAAAAATAGATGTTTTATGAAATTAGCTTATAAATTGGGAGGATATTTAAGGTTGAAATTGAATACCTATTTCGAGATTAAGGTTATCTGTGTAAAATAATTCTATCCATATATTATCTCTGTAATACTAGTGGTAGGAAAAATGAGTTTTTCTTCTTCTAAAGCGCATCGAGTTACTACCTTATCTTCTGAATTCTTTGCTTATACAAATCATCTCTCTTTAGTCATTATAATAAAGACGGACTCTTGTATCTACGAATCTCACATTTCCAAAACTCATTATTGAGTGTCGATTCCATTTCAATATCCTTACCCTTATCAATCAAAATTATTTTTCCAAAATGAATGTTTTGAAATAGTTTGAGTGAACTAGCATAATCACATTTGATATGCTTATAAGGTTTATGTTAAGCCTCATTTTTCTTCAAACTTATTTTTAACTACACATTCTCCAAATAAAATAATATTACACGTAACTTCAAAAAAATTTCCTACATTCTCCCATTCTTACATTTTTCAAAAAAATCACTATTACAAAATCTATTTTTTCATAAAATGAGGTTCAAATACATCCTAAATTATGTCTTAAATAGCTATGTTATTACATGTGTACATAGGCGAAGTCTAGCATTGTCTTTGATGCATACTAGGCTGGCGGAGAAAGAGAGAATAAAAACAATAAAAGCTATTCATTTTTATTTAGCCTTAAAAAAATTTATTTTTCACTCATTTTTAACCACACATTTACACAATAAAAAAATCTACATAAAAAAAATCTACTTTTAGAGAGTGTTTGGTGTAGATTAAAATCAGATTTTAAATATATTTTGAAAAAAAAATTTGAAATGTGTGGTTGAAAAGATGTGATACCCATGAAAAATATGGTTAATATTGATTGTTGGAGAAATTAGGCCCACTGCCCCCCAAAAAATTAAGAATTTTGAATAATACTTTGTTAGTTAATTAATTAATTAATACATTCAATACTTCTAAACTTCCAAAACCCTCGCGGCATTTTGTTCAGAAGAGCATCATCAAATGGCGAAAACCTATGGGACCCACAGGCGAGTTCTTTAGGAGGCGGGACGATGCCAAGGTCGGGCATGATCATGTTTCTCAGTCATTTTGTTTCTTTTTTTTTCTTTTTTTGGTAAGAGGTTTTGGTGTTAACTTTTGTTCTTTCACTTTGTTCATTTGAGTGAGACTATGATTTGTGCTTCACAGGCTAATAGGGTTTTGAAAAGATGGTTACTACCTACTGATTGGTTCTTTATGTTTATTATTGATTTTTTTTTAAATTTTCCTGATATGATATTCATCATGGATTAATTATTTGGTTCGAGTGTAAAACTGAACTTAACAGGATCGATTCATTTTGTGTTCTGGATGTTATGAAAGTTGGTTTGTATTCAAAAAGTGGTAGCCATTGACTTTTGTGCATTTCTAATTTTCTTGTAATGATTAAAGTAAAAAAAAAAGGAGGAAGCTATTTATTATGTGATTCTTGGACTGGTTGTGACAGGAAATCGAGCTTAAAACTAAAAGTTTTCAAGAGGACTCGTGCTCCCATTCGAGGTGGTCAGGTGATTGACGAAGGATTGATTCATGATGATAGAAATCGAAGAAGAAGAGGATATTGAGAGCTAACCCAATGTTCTTGCAAGGAAAAATTCGACTCCAATTGTTACAGGAGGAGGAAGCCAGTGAATTTGTCAAAAGATTGTTACTTTTTTTTAAAAAAAATAATCGTCACTTTTTTTAGTTTTTTGTCACCTTATAAGTTTTTGTCACTTTTTAAGAAGATAAATAAATGAAGTAATATATTATATTTTCATAACATTATTAGCATGTGGATTGATCTGAACGTAGTGATTATTTTAAGAACATGATTACTAGTGTTGCACAAATAGATGATGCTATTTTGGTATTTGTCACTTTTTTTTAAAAAAAAAGTGACATTGTTTCACTTTTTCATTTTATACAGTATTTTTTAATTCCTAAAAACATTTCACATGATTTTTATATTTTGGTATTTGTCACTTTTTTTTAAAAAAAAGTGACATTGTGTCACTTTTTCATTTTATACAGTATTTTTTACTTCCTAAAAACTTTTCATATGATTTTTCAAAACATCCATAATTTTAAGAATATTTTTGTAAGTACCCCTTGATTGTTTGACTTTAACTTAGATTAAAATCTAGCCCGAACAGACCCTTAATTACACGTTCAAAAAAAATCATTATTCAAATTATATTTTTATCCAATTTCTCTTTATAAAATGACGTCAAACAACTTACCGGGTTTTTAGAAGCAATTATTCTTATTAAAAACATTATTATTAGTCAACTTTTGGTTAACTGTACATGTTAAAATGGAAATGAAGGGACGAAATTAACGTTCAAGTTGATGGGATGTGTAAAAAGGACATTTTCTTGGATCAATCCAAACGAATATCTAACCATATCTAACCAGGCCTGTTTTAATTCTTATCAATAGAATCATTAGACAGCGGTTATGGGTTTTCTCGTTATTATTGCACTAAAATTTGGGAACAATATACTGTGAAGGAGAGGGAAATAGGGTGGATTTGTTCATAATTCATGAGCCTCTAAGCCCCAATTTTATCTCGTGTTGCAGTGATTTCTACAAGGAAGCAGACTGTAATATCAGATTTATTTGTGTAAAAACATGATTTAAATCTATTGGGATATTATATGCCGATTTCCCACTCGATTTGATGGTTGTGAATGATTCAATTTCAACCAACCTCGATCTAAGATCCCGGCCCGCCTTATTGCTACTCTCTTCGTCTGGCTCCTTGGAATATTTTCCCCCCAAAATTATTGTTTTTTATGGTAATATTCCTTAAGCATAGTAATTTTCTCGACAATCTCTGTCTTGAATTTTTGATGTGGTTGTTTAAGGTTTTCTCCTTTCCTTTAAAATTGACCACCCCTCAAGTGTAATCGGTGAAATACCCAGGACCAAAATCCAGCGGGGGCAACTGCCCCCACTAGACATCAGGTGGCTCCGCCCCTGCTCGTTTTTGACTAAAGATCGTTGATACAAGTTGTTGCAGACGCTCGCTAAATACGCTAAGATTTTTAAGTTGACAGATCGGAGCCTTGAGTCTAGAAGCGCGTCATCACACTTCAAAATTCACCATGTTTTGGCCTTTGGCTCGAATCTCCACTACATTTCCAGTACGTGCTTTTAATTTTGTGTTCAGAATATGCTATGTTTTGTTTATAATTGCTAATTTGTATCCTAGTAATGGATGTGTTTGTGGGCACCGGGTATGATGCCCAGTTATCCGCATTTGCTGGAGTACTGTCTGATTAGGTGAGTGTAGAAGTATGGGCAATGCAGTAGGTCTTGAAGTGTGAAGAAGATAAGGGAATTTATATAATTGCATTTCCTATTCGCTGCTATGCTGTGCCTGAGTGATTATATATTAGTTTGCTACCCAATCATTACGAGTCATGTATAGTTGTTTTTAATTAGCCCATGTTTGAAACCCATTTTTTAGAGAGTAGAAATTTTGGAATAGTGATTGATGTAAGAATGTGTGGTGGAAAAGTAATGAAAAGTTTTTGATTTGTGTGTAATATTGTTTTATTTGAAAAATGTGTGATTGAAATGAAGAATGAGAATGAGAAAGAGAAATTAATGGGTGTCAAACGGGGGCTTAATTGAATATTGGGCTGCATTGGATTATTGGGTGGATGGGTGGGCAGGGGAACAGTACCCAGAGAAAATCTTGACTCGTGGTACTGCCATTAAGAGGAGTGTGTCTGGTATAGAGTATAGACCCCTCCACTTGTATTATTAGAAGCCCTTTTCTAGATAAAAGATTTAGAACCCTGAGTTAGTTTATTAAATAGGAGAATAATATTCTTCTCACATGTTTTTAGTGTCTTGATCACACGTTCGTTAGGGATCTGGCCCAACCCGAGGACTGAGTTGTTATTTTCAAGTTATGCATATTTACATGCTCTTACGTGTCACGCTTGTTTATATTGCTCTAGGCTATATGCCGAGGGATATAACCTCGCTTGCCATTTTTTTTCTGTGAGGTCATTTCCCCTTGATGTTTCAACATATTCATGTACTTACAATGTCCAACTTTTCCTGTTCAAATTGTTGAGTTAAAAGGGTTGGATAATGTCAAACATTTGAGTAAAAATGTTGGTTCTTTCACTAATAACATGTCCAATGCAGGTGGAGACCATTTTAGACAAGGAAAATTTTACACTGGAGGAGCTTCTGGATGAAGATGAAATAATTCAAGAATGCAAAGCACTTAATGGCCGTCTTATTAATTTGTAAGTTATAAATTGACTCACTGCAAAATTGTTCTATGATTCACATGTTCAAATTCAAAATTTAATGACTGTTGCTGCTTTTATTTTTCATTTTAATGTCATCTTTTGCACTTTGATAAAATGTCCTCATGACAGAACAAGATAGTGGGTTCAAAATGTTAATCTTCATGGTTCACCTTATCCAATAATGCCAAAGTTCAAATCTCTATCCAATTTAACCACTTAACAATCTTGAATAGGTAATATGGGATGATTTGGTGTCATTTATAGGGCTTCAATTTAGATTCAATGCAAGAGAATGAGAACATTTTGAAGAATTTGAAGAAAGGTTGAACGATGTAGATGAATATGTGAAGCATGAGACAGAAGATCAGGAGTATAAAAGCTATGTACGAGATAAATGAATTCTAGACAAACTCTTTCATGCAGTGTTGAAGGATGAAAGTGAGAAAAGAATGGATAATGCAATTGAACTGAAGGTTTTAGCATGGCTTGTGAGATCGTGGAAAGCAATGCATAGTCATAGTGGTAGGTAAGAAAATGTACTTTGTTGAATCTCATCATACACGAGAAATGGTGGAAGTTGAAACAGTGCCATAATTGATGCTGTTAATTTATTTTCTTGTGTGAGGCATAAAAATGGAAACTGGGAAATGGTAAATCCAAAGTCCAAGATATTATGTATTTAATGCATGGGCAAACTCCCACCTACAACAACAGAAGGAAAAAGAGATGAGAAAAGTTAAGAAAACGAAGTTGAAAGGACGAAAAAAAGAGAATTGAAAAATTGTTTGAATGAGGAATACATATACTGTTGATATTTCGATGCTTACAATTGAGATCCCCTTTTGTGATGGATATAAATAGATTTTTATATTAATAGTAGATAGTTGAATAAGTTTTATGCATCTATATCTAGCCCTTGTTTGAGCTCCATTTTGAGAGCAAAAAAAATGCATTTTTAAATAGTGATTGTTGGAGAATGTGTGGTTAAAAATGGAAAAAAAAAAAAAAAAGTTTTCCGTGTAATATTATTTTATTGGAGAATGTGTGGTTGAAAATGAAATTTTGATAAATGGGGCTCAAAGGGCCTAACATGCTTATTAACTGTGTAACTCACGTGGAATCATTTTGTGGATAAGATTCATGAACATATCTGTTTTAATTAATAAGCTTCTAATATCATACACATGCATACAAGCATATAATGATATAATATGCTGCTCATCCAAATATCGAGAATTCTCAATCTTTCAGTTCATGCAAAGAAATGTAGTTGAGGATGAAGATGACAACATTTATCTAAATAAAAAAAGATGTGATTGGTAAAGTTACATCCCGGTCAATAACTGCAAAGGATTTATTGATTACCGAGAGAAGTTCTATTCATGATAGAAGAACGTATTTATGGACTTTGATTTCATTATTTAGTTAGAAATGTTGAATATAAATTGGTTGCTAGTTACACGTGAATAGTATTTGGATATGTTCAAATACGGACATTGGAATGACAGAAAAGGATGTCATAGAGCTACCAGAATTTTTTTTATGAAAAAGGCTTATTTTGTTGTCGAATGTGTACATGTATTCCTTTTGTTTTGGGGACCTATAGTAGAATTTGTAAATATCTAATTGTTATTTTTTGCTAGTGTAAATTATTTGCAGTACTTGTAAATGTGTCTCTTGATTTATTGCACTACCATAATGATTCTCTTTTGCAAGTATCTGAATCATTGCTTCGACATGGTGTTTTGGTTATTTCCATCTATTTTAAATGAAGAAAAAAATGTCCTCTTTCCATTCCATTTTTATTGCCTAAATATTCAGGAGGAAAGACATATCCAAGGTCCTCATTTGTCACACAGTAACTACTTTCCTGCTCTTGTAGTTTGCAGGAAAGAACTCAAGTTGAACAACTTGTTCGATACATAGTGGAAGAAGCTCCAGATGATGCTGAGAAACAGCGTACTTTTAAGTAAGTGGCTGTCATATATACGCGCGCGCGCGTCCTAGCTACTCTACCCTGTACAAGATCCATATTGGACCATGATTATATTGATTTCAAAATGGAAGGCTTCTGATAACTATTTTATCCTTTTTTTATTGCTTGAGCTTACAGGTTTCCTTTTGTTGCTTGTGAAATTTTCACCTGTGAAGTTGATATAATACTCAAAGCTTTGGTAGAGGATGAGGAGGTAGAATTTTTTATAACTTTCCACAAAGTTATTTTTTATCTTGACTTTGACAAGGTGGCTCTTACTTTGGGTTCACAGCTTATGAACCTGCTCTTCTCTTTCTTGGATCCTGAGCGCCCTCATAGTACATCATTGGCAGGTTACTTCAGCAAGGTATGATTAGAATGATTTAAAAAGAGCATAAAATTTGGGAATTAGTTACATTCTGTCACCTATGATCATGCATAGCATGAATAAATTTAGAAAAAGAAGTAAACAGGAAAATGCTTATTGTGTTAGCTATTAAGACCTTACTGTCCTTTCAATGAAATAAACTTCTCACCTGCGATCATGCATAGCCCGCGATCATGTCCAATGTTATTGTGATTGGAAGCCGCTTTGAATGATGAGTCCAAAAAATTTGTATGACTTAATCCCCACTGTCATTCTTACCATGTATTTTCTCTTCATCTATACTTTTGATTTTTTATGTGTAATCCACTAATCCTCTACTTCTAGAAGTCAGTGCTTTCCTCGAGCTGAACGTAAATAATAATGGTCCCCATTGGTTAACCCATGCTTCTTAACTTGTCTGTCAGAAAAGTTTTTGTGGTTAACCTGCACCATCATTCCTACAATCATATTTCTTCAAAGCCGAGCCTACAAACCCCTTCTGCTTACCCCTTGTGTTGTAAGCACCTGGGACCTTTGGATTTTGTTACCCATTACCAGTGTAATGGCCAAAATTCTGTGTACATGCATCTTCAGCATCCTTCGATATACATTCCCAAGATTTTTGTTCATACTATCTGAATCTCAGGGGAATTTTTTTCGTTTAAAAAGAAAATGAGGTAGGAGGGACTGGACAATACGGTTTTGTCCTTCGGCATTTGGTTGCTCAGTTGAGGGTGATGTCCATCAACTTTTTCAAAGATAAACAGTGTTTGCTTTACTAAAAATTATTATATGTTTGCTTCACTAAAATTTATTTAAAGTTATCTATGCTTTCTTCAATTTAAGGTATTATTGTTTGTTTTATATGGTGGTGTTTAATATCCAGATTTTCATAATTTTAGGTGGTTGTCTGCCTCTTGCTGCGGAAGACGATTCCTTTAATGAATTATGTACGAGTAAGTCATTTTTTTGTAAATATCCTCGGTTCTTATCTGCTTCTGTCCAGAAGTCTAGGTTCCGGTGGTCTTATGGACTCTATATGCGCAGTTAAATGTGCTTTTGGTTGTTCTTTACGCATAACTTCTTGATATTTTACTGTTGGCGTCAACATGAAAGGGGATGTTATGAGGTTGAGTGATGGAACCTGGAATTTGAATGACATTTTTGTGTGTGTGTGTGTGTGCGCGCACGCGCCCGTGTGGGGTAGGAAAAACTATATGTAGTACAAATATAAATTAGGAATTCTTTAACTTTGTCATGTGTAGCCATGACTTGACGGGGGAAGCCATAGTCGTTTCAGGTAATTCAACCTATTGTTGAAGAATATGGCCTCAGTAGGCATTAGGAAACTAATTGTACTGTAGCTTGGACCACACTCACTGTTTTTTGGACTTGTATGATCATACATGCAATTATATTTTCGTATACTGGTTCTCAAGGCACTGCTTACTGCTGAATATTTGAAACTCTAATCTTCGTGATATGATGTACTCATTTAATGCTCATCCAGGATCATCACGATATTGTCAGGAAGCTTATTGACCTCATCAGAATCACATCTATCATGGAGGTTAGCTGTTCAATTTTTTCTTCTCGATGATATCACCCATCTGAAAAATCTGTGTTTTTCCTTTTGAGCAGGTTCTAATTCGTCTAATTGGTGCTGATGAGCACATATATACTAACTACTTGGACTCAATTCCATGGTTGGAAGATATGAATGTTCTGGAGATGATTGTGGATAAGTTCAGTTCATCAGTAAGTTGCATAGGGACTTGGTGGTCTTGCATAATAATGAATATTTATGTTCCTACTTCTCTTTAGTGCCTTTGGCTTTCATGTGTGAATGTTTAAGAGCCTGCCTTGGTTCATTTTGGAACACATGGAATTCAAGTCTGTTTACAACGAATTGGAGGGTTATCTATAGTAACAAAAGATCCATGCATCAGACTCTGTGTGCTTCCTTTGTGCATATTGAATTTGCGTGTTTCTTAAGTTCTTGCTACTTTACTTAACGAGCTCAAACACTAGTTTGCAGATTCCTTGATCATGGTGTCACGTTAGGAAGTCAGTGCCAGAGATTATTCATTTCATGATAAAATTTAAGTACTTTTTAAGGCTCAAAGTACCTGAACCACACATTATAGATAATGAATTTCCTGCCTATCAAAGGTTTACTTTAGCGGAACATACACACTTATTTCTTTTCACTGTTAATTTATCATAAAGAAATAGGCATAACTACAAATTTGCAGGACTGCCCTGGAGTGCATGCTAATGCTGCTGAAACACTTTGTGCGATAGCTCGACATGCTCCCCCGGCGTTAGCTTCAAAAATCTCCAGTCCAAGGTAAGATTATCCACTTTCTCTTCTTTCTTCTTATCCCCCCTTTTCTTACCCTCCTCGTATCTTGAACTGGCTTGTGTAACAGTTTTATAGGAAGATTATTCTGTCATGCTTTGGAGGAATCACGACCAAAATCTGTTTTGGTTAACTTGCTGTCTGTCTGCATATCCTTGTTAGACCCCAAGAGGCTAATGCCAGGAACATATCATTTGTACAACCGCCAAATGACTTATGGATCTGGAATCAGTGTAAAACCTGAGACAGTTGAAGGCATGTTGGTGAGCCTAGGTATTGTTGCTCAGGAAGCTGTTTTATGATTCCTAAATTGTGAACATATGAGAAATTGTATATGAAATATCCTGCTACTTAAAAAGAACGGATTTCAGCCTGAAATTTGTGAAAAATGCTTCTTCATGCACTCCTCACCAAGTAATTAGGCAAATCTCTTCTGTTGGAAAAACAAAGGAGGACATTGCACTTATTTCTGTTGAAATCCTGAATTGATTGAGAATAATTGATAAGGAATCCCCTTTCCATAGTTAGAATATATTGATTGATGTGTTACAGATTAGTAGAGATTGTAGGATAATTTTATTTCCTTTTTTCTTCCATCTTTGTACTATAAATGGGGACTCTTGCACTGTACAAAATTCAAGAAATATAGAAGAAACGTTCTTGACTTCAATTTTCTCTATACTTCTAGATGCAATCAGAGCTCATTATACTCTAATGAGCAATTCGATCCGATTAAAACTCAAAAAATTGAGCACGCAAATTTTAAGATTGGTTTGCTCAAACGAGCCACCATCTTGCGGAAACATGTTAAGGTATAAAATCTCACATCTAATAAAGATGAAAACATAGACCAATTTATAGGAGTTTTAGCTACTCTTCTTAATAAGGTTGATCTTTTAAGATGAAACTCCAAGTCTTAATATGGTATCAGAGTCTAAGATCATCTTTTAATCCAAGAAAATAATGATAGAAACCACCGTCGGTAGCAGAGGATCGACAACCTTTGACTCAATGGCGAATTTGAAGCAGCTACTACCATGGGTTCTCGGAAAAATTCATCATTCCAATTAACAGTTGAAAAATTGAATGGCACTGGAGAAACAAAAAAGCCTATCGCAACCAATGCTGTACATCTTAAAAAATGGAGGTAAGAGAATTCCATGGTTACTGTGTGGCTCGTAAACTCCATGAAACCTGCCATCTAAAAAACTTGCAGTCGAGGAAACTACTTAGATTTCGAGAATTTATCCTAAATTTTTGAATCAAGATACTAACAGGGTGAACGAAATGTGATTGATTACTACCTGGAGATGACGACTTTGTGTCAAGAACTCAACTTGAGTTTTGAAGAAGAATGGAAATGCCTTGAAGATAGTGCTCATTACAAGAAAAAAATTAGAAAACGAGAGAGGATACGAGTTCTTGGCCAGACTACATCGCGGCGACGTAAGGGGTCGAATTCTTGGCCGTCGGCCATTACCCTCCATAAGGGAGGTCTTCGCAGAAGTTTGGCTAGAGGAAAATCATGTTGGAAGAGTTCGGTGGAGTGCTTGGGTCAAAAGCTCAAGTTTCAGCCCTATTATTAAAAGGTCTTGGGCTGATAGGTAATGGGCCGGTAAAAAATAGAATTGGGCTTATAAAAAATGGGGCCCAAAATTCATACGAGGTGTTAAAAAATTCTGGTGTTGGGCCTAAAGTTATGGGCCTTTACTCGAAAGGGGCAGCAAATGGATCAATCCGAAAATGACAACGGGGACGATCCTGTTGTGAGCATTATCGAAAGTCAGGACATAAGGAGGACACATGTTGAGATTTACATGGGAAACCAAGACAAAACAATAAAAGCCGTAGATACCAAGCATCGATTGATCATCAAACAGAAAAACCCAAGGTACAAAACAACCAGTTTAATTCCGAACAGATAGAGCAAATCTACAAAATTGTCTCTAGTCTTCAACTACCTGGTCAAACTTCCACGAATGATTTGTTAAGTTCCCTGACATAAAGGTAATTTTTAGAGAGCCCTAAAATCCACCACTCAATCTCAAACTCCCTGGATTATTGACTTCGGTGCATTCGATCACATGACGGACTTTTATCGCTTGTTTTCCTCGTACTCACCATGTGTTGGTAATCTTAAGGTTAAAATTGCATATGGATCACTCTCTTCAGTCACAGGAAAATAGAATATTCAAATTTCTGATTCTATAACTCTAGAATCGGTCATTCACGTCCCAAATTTATCCGATAATTTATTATCAATAAGCCAGTTGACGAAAAATTCCAACCGTTCTACTAAATTCCTTCCATCTCATTGTGTTTTTTCAGGACCAGTGCTAAGGAGCGTGAATGGCTCTACTATTTTGAAGAAATTGATGTGAGTAAATAATGTCAAATTACACTTTGAAATTCTACATTTGTCCCTAAAAATAGTGAAGTTATGTTATGTCATTTGAGAATGGACACCCAAATTTTCAATACTTAAAACGTATATTTCCTTCTATTTTTCCAATTAAAATTTCTGTTGATCTTTAATGTGAAATCTCTGAACGTGCATCATTAACGAAATCCACGTACAAACCGTCAAAACCATTCACCATCATCCATAATGATTTATGGGGACCCTCACGAACCCCGAACCGTACTCATGCAAAAGGTCGTTACATTTATTGACGATCACACTCAAATCTATTGGGTTTACCTGCTAAAAGAAAACTCCAACATTCGGTCTGTGTTTATCAATTTCCACACTATGATTCAAACACAATTTCAAAAAAAAAATTCCAAATTCTCTACACTGATAATGGCACAGAATACTTCAATAAATTCATGGGAGACTTCCTTCGCACACATGGAATAATTCATCAAAGCTTGTGCGCCAACACTCCCCAACAAAATGGGATGACCGAACGCAAAAATAGACATCTTCTAGAGATAGCTCGTGCCTTGATGTTTACTGCAAACATTCCTAAAATATTCCGGGGAGATGCTATCCTCACATCTACATATCTAATCAACATAATGCCTAGTCGAACTCTAAATTTAGAAACACCCGTTCAAAAATTTCAAAAAATCTTCCCTACCTCGTCTTAGCTCCAGTTGGGTGCACTGCATTTGTTCATGTTTATCCTCGGAGTAGCAAACTTGATCCAAGAGCTTTAAAATGTGTTTTCATTGGATATTCTCCTACTCAAAAAGGCTATAAGTGCTATGATCCTTCCACAAATAAGATTTTTGTAAGCCTGGATGTCACATTTTTTAAATCTACTCCTTACTTTCAAAAAGCTTCTCTTCAGAGGGAGAAGTTGCATGAAGATAGGTTTTTTTACTCTGATCTTTCTCCTCCTGAACATACCATAAACATCAAATCTATCACCTCACCTCGTTCTAATTTGCCATTAACATGAGAAAACTTGAACTTAGGTGACGATGTAGGAAAGCAAAGTGATAAGGTGATACTAGTTTATTCAAGGAAGCCAAAATTAAAGTACAAGGAGAATCTCACACCCGAAGCACCCAGAGTCAGAACCGTTGATAGCTCCAGATCCTTGTCGACCACTAGAATTCTCTGATGTTAACCTACCTATTGCTCTCGGAATACAAACTCGGTCATGTACTCTCCATCACATTTCAAAATTCATGTCTTATAATAATGCTTTATTTGCACGATTTCGTACTTTTATATCTCATCTTGACGGTATAGAAATTTCAAAAGATATTCAGGAAGTCTTGAAAATTCTGAAGTGGAGAGAAGCAATATCGGAGGAAATGCGAGTACCGAAAAAAATGAAACTTGGGAGGTGATGGACTTACCGAAAGAAAAGAAACCAGTTGAGTGCAAATGAGTATTTAACTTGAAATACAAAGCTAATGGGACAATAGAAAAGCATAAAGCTTGATTGGTCGCAAAAGGTTACATACAGACTTACAACATTGATTACACAGAAACATTTGCACCAGTTGCAAAGTTGAATACAATTTGAGGGCTTCTATCGTTATCAGCCAATTTGAATTGGTAACTCCAACAACTGGATATTAAAAATGCATTCTTGAATGGGGAGTTGGAAGAAGTCTTCGTGACACTACCGCCAATCTTTTGCAAAGTTAATGAAAAAAATCATGTAAACTAAAAAGGTCGTTATATGGACTCAAACAATCACCGGAGCATGGTTTGATAGATTTGCAACAGAATTGAAGAGCCAAGGATTTCACCAAGGACAGTCGTATCACACTATGTTTATCCAACAATTGGAAGATGGTACTTAAGCGATTCTAATCGTATATGTCGACGATATTATCCCAATAGGTGATAATATAGTAGAGATGGAAAGACTAAAGAAGAGCCCAGCCACCGAATTTGAATTAAAGGACTTGGGATCAGTGCGATATTTCTTGGGAATGGAAGTTTCTATCTAGATTAAAAAGAGGCATCAGTATATCGCAACGAAAATATGTTATCGACCTTCTTACCGAAACCGGCATGTTAAGATGTAAACCAAGCGATAACCCTGTGCATGTAGGAAAGAAAACTGAAGATGGAGGAAATTCAGTAGAAACTAACAGATATCAAAGACTAGTTGGAAAACTTATCTACCTATCACATACAGACCTGACATCGCATTAACAGTTAGTCAGGTAAGTTAACACATACATTCTCCAAAGGAAAGTCACCTAGAAGCTGTCTACAAGATACTCAGATACCTTAAGGGCTCCTTGGTAAAATTACTACTCTAAAAAATGGTGAAAGCAAAGAGGTTGAAGTCTTATCAGAAGCACAACTATTGGTTACTGTACCTTTGTATGTGGAAATTTAGTAACATTGAGAAGTAAGAAACAAAATGTCGTAGTTAGTAGTGTTGGGGCTGAGTTTAGAGTTGTTGCACAAAGAATGTATGAAGGATTGTGGTTAAAAAAGCTCCTGGAAGAATTACATGTCACAATAAAGTTTCCAATCAAACTCTATTGTGATAATAAAACAACAATCAATATTTCCCTTAATCCTATTCAGCACGATCGAACTAAACATATAGAGGTGGACCGACACTTTGTAACGGAAAAAGTTGAAGGAACGATCTGTATGACCTATGTCCCCACATAAGAATACACTACGGATACCCTAACCAAAGGACTACCTAAACAGAAATTCGTTGATTTCATCTACAAGTTGAATATGATCAACATTTACGATCAAGCTTGAGAGAGGGTGTTGAAATCACGAATTGATAAGGATTCCCCTTTCCATAGTTAGAATATATTGATTGATTTGTTGCAGATTTGTAGAGATTGGAGGATAATTTTATTTCCCTTTTTTCTTCCATCTTTGTACTATAAATAGGGACTCTTGCACTGTACAAAATTCAAGAAATATAGAAGAAATGCTCTGACTTCAATCTTCTCTATGTTTCTACAATTTCATTGATATATTCCCCTTGTTAAGCTTTCTCAAAAAGCTGATCAGACTAGAGAAGTCCCAGTTTTTCAAGAATGATGCTAGCTTGTTTCTTTCATTACCTATTTTTATTTTGATGTAATAGAAAGATCCAACATGAACTTGAAAGCTCTTGGTCTAGCAGTCTTGTTGTCTAAATTTTTACATCTACATTTATGAGGATAAATTAGATATTATTTGGATGTATTTTTATTGCTTAATGAGGTGGTGATAGACTGATAGTGATGCATAAAGAAATCTTTCTCCTGCCTTTATTTTGTAGGCAATATACTCAAGCTTTTGGATCTTTCATCCGAAGATATGGTCTTGCTAACTACATATGGAAAGTTGCAGCCTCCTCTTGGAAAGCATCGTTTGAAGGTTTTTTTTCATTATTATTTCTCAAGGAACTAGAATTTCTTTTTTGATGTGGATGTAATTTTATATTGACTGTGTGTACAATCACATTTTCCCCCTGAAAATTAGAAGTTCCTAGTAATTCAGTTTATTTATGCCAGTTACAATTTGTTCTTATTTCCTTGCTGAAGTGTTCTTAAATAAGAAGACATCAACTCTCTAATCATCTTTGTGTGTTTTAAGAGATTTTTTCCATATTCAGTCATTCTTTTCACTGCTACACCCACATCCATGCCCCAATATTTTTTTGGAACACTCAGATCTAAATGTGAATGTCTTTCAGATTATAGAGTTCATCTCAGTCTTGTTGACTGTTAGCAGTGAAGCTGCAGAAAAGGAATTGATTCGCCTTGGCTCTTTAAAAGGCATTATAGAATTATTTTTTGAGTGAGTTTCTTGCCTCACTCCAGCTTCTAATTTCTGTGGAAAAGAAAATTTCTGAATACTCTAATTTCACCTCGCGTTGATTTTAGGTATCCATACAATAACTTCTTACACCACCACGTTGAGAACATTATAGTATCTTGCTTAGAAAGCAAGAACGCACATTTTGTTGAACATCTTCTTGAAGAATGTAATCTTCTTGGGAAGATTCTTGAAGCAGAGAAGAATTTCACATTGGATGTTGATAAAAATAAGGTAATAGTCAACTCTCTTGAATATCTTGAGTTGTATTTTTGAATTTTTTCTGCACCTATCTTTTCTTATACTTTCAGGATTATCATTTATTTGTTCTCATTCAACTTATATTGTGGTATTCTAAACATTGGCCAATATTTGAGAATTATACAAGAATAATTTTGTTGAAATGTGTCTTGCAGCCAACCGTTCCTGCTGAGGGTAGAAGACCGCCCAGGATAGGGAATATTGGACACACGACTCGCTTGGCTAACAAGCTTATCCAAGTAGGGAATAACAACAGAGACGTACAGACTTTTTTGCAGGTTTTCCACATCTTCATTTTTCTGTCAATGCTAACATCTATCAGTTTGTGTAGGAAGTTAATTAGTATGAAGCATCCTCGCTACCTCATCATCCCATAAGGAAAAGAAATGTTTATTATAAATCACCCATTTATGAAATCTTTGACAAAGTTCCATTTTTACCAACACTGACTGATAGTTGTGTTTTAACTTTTTCTGTTTTAGGTCAATACAAGCTTATAGTTTTAATTCTGGAATTTGTGTGGCTCTAATTAGTGCTCAATATTTATTTTTTAAGATATCTTAAGCGGATGTTTGATGTTTGAGTGAACTCATAACTGCATGGGATAATTTCAACGACAATCTTGCAATGTAGCAAGATTATATTACCTGAACTATTTGTGCCAGATTCTGTCTGATACTTTTTTGAGGCTTCTCTTGCAATTCCTCTTGCCAGAAAAATAGTGAATGGGCTGATTGGTATTCAAATGTACTGCTGAAGCGCAATGCAGTGGAAAATGTTTTCCAGTGGGCATGCGGGTGAGTGTTTTATTTTCAGCTATGACTTTTTTCCATAGTGTCTACAGCCGATTTGCCATTTTTATACCCTGAATGATGTGATATAGAGTGGTTGGTTTCCTTGTACACAGGTGTAAAAGGCTCACAGTTATACGTATTTGTGTTGTACATTCCATTCTGTCTTGTTTGTTTTAGTAGTCTATGTTCCCTGTTGAGCTAGGGCATTTGCCCCATGTTAAGATAGAACTTTCAATCTTCAATCAAGCTTCATACAGCTGGTCTTAAAATGTAAGGTCCTATAACTTCTGTTATTTCTTCTGGGAAGAGCAAGTAGGAGTCTTGGATGGTGCGTGTCTATGAGAAACACTTATTAAGAAAACTGAAACAGTGGAAAAGTAAATCTAAGCCAGTTGTTTGGATATTGATGCCATTAAGACACATTTGAATATTTGAGACTGAAAAGGTTCTTTAAGACTTTTTATCGTTCATCATCTGCTCTGATGCTAACAACTAGCATTTAAATTCTTAGAAAATATGAATTTTGACAAAAGGAGGCGGCCTATTAAACAAATAATTGTATTCTGCTGAGGAAAGGTCTGTCAAATTGTAATGGGTGAATAATACTTATTATAGTGGTGCCTGTTATATTTCATTCTAATTGTGCTTGATGTCAGTGCTAATAGTTGTAATTGCATTATCGATTTACTTGTAATGGCATCCCTGTATTGACTTTTGCTTGCTGAAATTACCTAGAGTCCAGAATTTTTTGTGTAGACCTTAACTTTTCTTCTTAGTTTTTGTTTTTATTGTATACGTGTTTCTTTATATCCACTGTTGCAGGAGGCCTACAACACTACATGATCGGACAAGAGACAGTGACGATGATGATTATCGAGATAGGGATTATGACGTTGCTACTTTGGCAAATAACTTGAGCCAGGTCTTTCGTTATGGAGTCTCTAACAATGATGATATTGATGAGGTACTCTATTTGACATTATTCTATTTTATCCATGTGTGCATTTGTTATGGCACACGTAAGAAATCAAATGTTCGGAGCATTAATGAATATCGAAAACAGGACCTCTCCGTCTAAAATTTTGAGATGATGGAATTATCTGTTGATAGTGGACTTTCTAATGCCCAATATCTTGTTCTTTAGACATTTAGCACCTTTGCTCTTTCTACTCACTGTTATATAGGAACTTGTATACTTTGGATTTGGTACTTTTTAATTTATGTTATTAGTCGATTGCCATGAGCTATGCTCACTTGATGGAGGCGAATATGATAATATAGCCGATGAATTATTGTTATAGATTCCCTTGATTCCAATTTGAATGTCTTGAATTGACCTTGCTCAATTATTTCGGTATGAGTTGAAAATGTTGTGTTCTGTGCATTTTATTAGTTGCGGTTTTTGCATTAGTACAATGTGTACTTAAACAACAATCTCTGTTCACTGTTTGCAGGTTCATGGTTCACTTGAGCGAGATTATGAGGTATACAGCTCTTGGTTTTGTGCCTTGGTTCATTATTTATTGTCTTCTCCTTGGTGTCATTTTAGATATTGTACTTACATCTTGATTCCTATATGCTATTATTGAATTGTCTTTCTACTCTAAAAACCACAAGTCGTGTTATTCATCTTTGCCGTATGTACACACAGCAAAGGAATCGTGTTCATCGTTCCAATGGATCACATTTCTCAAAGTGCCTTTTGTATGTTGCACTAATCTGTTTGAGACTTCCGGATAGCAGATCCTTCTGTTCTTTGTAATAGGGGTACCCTGGTGTTATATCCATGCATAGTGGACGATGAGAGAAAAGTAATTACAACATGTCAGCCAATGACACATGGATCCCTTACTGTTTACTATAGGGAAAAAAACTATAATGAGTTGAAGGCAATTACTTCATATTGTTGTTTGTCCTCTTTTCTATAAGGCTCTTGTTTGGGTGAAACAACTTTGTTATAGTCCTAATATGAATCTTTGTAGGACGTGTACTTTGATGATGAATCTGCTGAAGAAGTCATTTCTTCCCTTCGATTGGGAGATGACCAGGATAGGTAGGTGGATATACTTGTTTGCTTTGATTTTCTTCTATATTTGTCTCAATGAGAAATGAAAGTTGCATGAATTTGCATCGGGCTCTTAGCTGTATAAAACTTATTTCTTTGATTGTGTCCATAATCCATTCCATGTTTGTTGCTTGTACTGGTGCCTTTTGAAGTTGGATTGGTTTGTTGGTCGATTTGGCAACATATTGAAAAGCTATAATTTTTTATGTTCATGACTTGTTCCAAAGAGAGATTTTAGTGTATTTTTTTAGCTGAAAAGACTGCATTTTGCAGCTTTAGTTATACTATTGAGTTGCGACTCTTCAAGAGCCACTAACTTAAATCAGTTGTTCTAATTTTTCTTTGATGTGGACACTGTCAATGAAGACTCAAACTATATAGATGCCCTCTGGATTTGGGCTCATCTTGAGTGCTTGCCTGTGGGCTGTGATGACTTTGCCTTGATTATTTTCTAGTTGCTAGACACGTTTCTCTTTGCTGAAAAGAGAGATTATAGTAATTCATCTTAGCTGAGAAGAAGACTGTATTTTGCAGCTTTAGTTATCCTAATTAAGTTGCAATTCTTCAAGAGCAACTAACTTAAATCAGTCGTTCTAATTTTTCTTTGATGTGTACACTGTAAATTAAGACTCTACACACATACCCTCTGGATTTGGGCTCATCTTAAGTGCTTACCTGTGAAGACTTTGCCTTTTAAATGATTTTTCTCTAGTTGCTAGACACGTTTCTCTTCGTGTTTTGCAGTGGGTCGCTTTTGACAAATTCCGACTGGTTTGCATTTGAGGATGAAAGAATAGTTAATGAGCCTCCAACTGATCGAGTTCCTTCCCCTTCTTCCAACATCGAGGAGCATGAGGTTGTCAATGGAGGAGCTGATGATGAAGTAAATGTTGATGAAGATGAAGATTTGGCAGACACTGCAACATCTGAACAGCCTGAACTAAAACCAAGTTTGGCCGATCCTGCACTGAACAATCTACCTGAGAACTCGACAGAAAGAGAAACAAGGGTTAGTGAGAAGCCACCCGAATGGGTTGAATGGAGGGTAGATTCTGATTTAGTTGAATTGTCTGATCCAACCTCGACTTTACCTCCAAATTCACCAGAATGTGAGCTTCATGTGGAATCTGATATTCAGCCTGATAATGCTGGCTCAGATAAAGCAGATGCTTCCCAGTCCTCTGTTACTGCATCCGTGGAGAATTGCCAGAGTGATGATGGAGGAGGATCATCCAATTTAATAAAGACCGACTTAGGTGCCAACATTTCCCAATCTGCAGTAGCAGGAGAAGGGATCTCGAACACTGGAAATGTGGATTCTCTTGCTAGTACAGAAGGAACTGGACATGTTACTGAATCCAAAGAGAAAAATTGACGCAGAAAATAAATGTAGATCCTTGTGTCCAGTAGTAAAGCTGTCCATTCTTTGGGTGGGAGGATTAACTATGGGGATGCTGATGCTGCTTGACTGATAGACGTAGTTCTTGGAGTACCTCTCACCTTCCCATTTCAAGCCCAAGTACAGCTGATTCTGTAGGCTGGTTCCTCATTTTTTTTTTTTTTCTTTTTACTACTTAGCATATTACTAGGTGAATCGAAACTTACTCGACCTTGTTTATATCATTCCGCTATCCTTTTCCTTGTCCAAGTGGCTTTTAGTTTCACAAATGTATGTTCTGCGCAATGGTGTCAAAATGACCTTTTTTTATTGATTAAAGCATCAGATGAGCTCGTTTGCTTTTCTTTAATGACACTGTTGATTTGTTGAACAGAAAAATTACGTGGTAGTTGATGTAAAATAAAACGAATAAATGTAATTTACGACTCTATGGCACCCTTGCAGACATGTTCCGTTGTTCGACGAGAATTACAGGGCTGTCATGTGATTTTGGGCATGTCTTATCCTCACCCATAAACAAGACTCGCCTAACGACGTTGGTGGGAGGCACATTTGGTTACTTGGATCACGAATACTTCTATCTGGACAACTTAATGATACAAGTGATGTTTATGCGTTGACGTTGTTCTTTGCTGAACTCGTAACTAGAAAACGAGCTGTCTCTTCTAACACTGATCAAGGTTTAGTATTTTGTTTTCAATCAGCAATTAAAAAGAACTATTTGTTCGAAGTTTTGGAGAGGCAAATTGCAAGCCAAAGTCGCGAAGAAGAGATTCTTGCAGTTGCTAAGCTTGCAAAAAAATGTCCAAAATTCAGTGGCAGCTGAACTTGACAGGCGGCTTAGCAGGATAAACGAGGATTCAATATGGAAACCAACTTCACGACTTGCTTCTTGTTCCCCAAATGAAACCTCTTTCAGTTACACAAACGACACAGTTTCAGAGGATGATCAAGATATGCTATGGAAAATTAGCTTTACTTCTTCATGTGAATGGTGATTGATATTATTATATTCTCAGGTTCTACCTCATAAAAAATGCACAATTATAAATGACTAGAAAAATATAAAAGGTTACACGATCTCATTCTTGTAAACTATTTCAGCACGAGGAAATAGTTCAGAGAATGTGAAAAGTTCACAAAGCTCCCTCGCCATTCATAGAGAATAAAAGAAAAAGAAAAAGAAAAAAAACTGAGATATGTCCCATGCCAGAGTGCCAGTCACTGAGGCAGTTCAAGGTCCGGTCTTCGATCGAGTGCTTCTACAGTAGAATCATCTGGAAAAGCATCTGGATAGGTCTCTAAGATCTTTGCCTTCATGCTCCTAGCAATTCATAACAAACATCATACTTTTATTACCCGTAATAATCTCCAAAATGAATGTTTAGTTAGAAATCTGATGACAAATGAGTTCAGGTGAAAGATGAAACTTGTTTTACCAGAAGTATAATAATACAGCTAAAGACAAGAACTTACCAGCTAAAGGACAGCAGAAAGGAGATCATACCCACATAAAACAGCTTTTATAAGATGACCGTTTCACTTCTCTTACACATATTTCAGTCAAATAAAACTAGTTGGTTGGATGCCGAAGTCTAATTATTTTCTTTCTTCTCAGCATAAGACATAATATTAAAATGTTCTATCCATTTATTTGATACGTATAACTCTCACAAGTCACATTTCATACTTGCATTTGTCATAAGAAAGCCACGGATCCCTTGTCAATCAAGAAACTGAAAGAGCAAAAAAAAAAATAAAAATCAAGGCAAATCCAAATGAATTCATCGGTTTGCAAGAAAAATATTTATTGGGGATTACCAAATCATACAGTAGCTCTGGGAGGATTCAAGAGCTAAGTTTACTTCGTTTGCAAGAAGGAAAAAAAAATTATGGGGATAAGCAAAAAAGCATACAAGAACTCTGGGAGGACTTAGAGTTGGGGAGGACTAGTGGACTCCAATTGTAGGGGCAGCATAACATGGACTTTTGATTTTCAAGCAGACAGTTGTTTACTAAATGAGACTGGAACTCAAGAAGAGCTAGATCCAAAGAATGTATAGGAATAACCTAGCCTTAATTTCTAATTCAATTATGTTGTACCTCTGCACATGTGGAATGTCCTATCAAAATTATGTTCGACGTCGATTATTTAATCAACATATGGTAAATGATGAATTGATACACGATGTTCAGTCATAGATTTAGAGATGTAAATGTTTAGCTCGATCACATGGCTGACATCATCTAACCAACCTTGGATGAGGGTAGATGAAGGTTCATTGACTTCTAGTTCAGTCTAAAACAGACTAAAAGGATTTTAATCGTATATTTGGACGTAGCAAACCACTCCCTCAAGAGTTCCCTAAGCCGCCTAATGGCCAAAGCACTATTGGAATTCACTTAAGATGTCAACTGAAGTATAAGGCTTTTCCTTCAGAATAGAAAAGTGGCATTCATCCAATGTAACATATTACTCTCATAACCATAAACACACAGCCACCAAACCCTGGAAACTGTCCAACCAATAAGAACTAAAAGCCTATCTCCAAGGCATGCAGTTCAAAGGCTCATCAGATCAACCGACAAATTAAGACAGTCACAGACCAAACCAACTACTATAAGAGTAATGCTATTTTGCAATTCCAATGTAAGTGGCATTGATGTGGCAGCCTATCATCTAGCGCCACCTAGACTAGGGTTGCAACCCTAATAGGGTTACATAACATTATTTCTGCTATAAATATAGGGCACTAACGACCTCCAGGAGACAATTTTGCTTCCATCAAACCAAAACTCCGCTAATCACCTTAGACATCCTGATTTTAAGTACTCTCGAGAACCTTAAAGGATGCACTAGTGTATTTGTTCAATGTTACTGATAGCATGTTAATTAAAACTTGAAAAACTTTAAGATAGTTCGCCATTAAATTACATTGCTCAAATCTAAGTTTAAAGCTTACTCCAGTCATTTTAACCAAATTTTATTTGACATGTAATCTGCAGAACAATTTTACAGGAACTAAATCATCTCGATCATATGTTGTGCGTCTGAATCAACACAAGTCAGGCCAATACAAAATTATGTCATAGAGAAACTAAAATTTACCCAAATTCGTGATGATTGAATTCCACAACAAGGTTGTTTTTTTCGTCAAACTACGAAAAAAAAAAACGTTCAGAGTTAATACCTCAGTTTCATAAAAATGTAATCAAGGTCCGATTTCATGGATCGTAGTACACGGGTATTCCTGGAGAAATCTGGAGAAACTTCCACAAAGCAATTCGCCGAATAATCATTAAAGTGGGATAATACTGCATTACTATCCTGCAACCTTCCCAATCTATTTTTGGGAGAAATGGAAACATAAATAATTAGAAAAAAGTATCTTATACACACATCATACGTACATAGAACAAGCGCGTATATGCATATACATACATGAGGTGTTGGGATTGTTTGACAGCATCCAAATCCTGGGAATCAACTAGGGTTTTGAGCTCTCTGGAAATTTCTTCCGATGCTGCTCTTATGGATTCTTTTTCCGATTGATCCATTTTTACGCTTCTGTATGTGAATTTGGGGCTGGGAATTTGCCCTTGGGAAAAATTCACAACTACTTTTATCAAATCCAAAATCAAATATGAAGTCGAGTCATGCTAGAATGCCCAGCACCCCACCAATAGGGGGGCGCCACGTCACTTGGGCAAAGCCACTTTTGTAAC
>CAIGRO010185871.1:0-12722 GCA_903798355.1 Fraxinus baroniana
AAAATAAAAGAGAGATCTAGAAACTTGCCGATGGTGTATCTATGAAGGAGGTAGAACTTTATCCGGTGGAACAATCTTATCGAACTTCAAGAAATTGGTTACAGAGGACAAAGTCGAGGATGGAGCCTTGCATGGTGTGGTGTGCTACATTTGTGGGAGCCATGTAATAATAATTTGATGCAAGTGCAATTATGAACACTTGGAAATGTAGTGCCATTGATGAAGTGCGTGCCGTGTGAAGATGGAGCCAAAAATCACCCTAAATTGGAGCATTTCATCGAAAACCTTGTGGACGTGAAAAAATATTATAAATTTAAATAAGTTCTGTGAAGTTATAAAACCAAAAGATTTCCACAACATTACCCAATTAACAATCCAAGACTACTTAATCCCATACTCCTTATCACAATTCACAACGATCATGACTTATGAAAACCTAGCATGAAATAAAATTCAAAGTTTCACTAAAAACTTCCCTAGTGATTTGGAGATTTTTGAATTTTGTGAAGAGTGTTTGAAACCCTTGAAGATGCTGTCATTATGTTAGGTTGATGAATTTGAGACCTATATGCTATCCAAGAAGTGATCATATGGTGTTAGAATCTTGCTACCAACTAAACTGAATAACGGAATTCATTATGCAAGTTGGTATATATCCTAATTTCCAGGAATGGTGTGCAATATAGTTAGCCACTTAGCAAACCAATTTTAGAATGATCTCTATATGTAATTGCTTGTATAACATTGTTGTATATAAAAGCTATATAGAATGAAAATGCAAAGCACGAGTTATTATTGATCAACACCTTCACTCTCAAACTTGGTATCAGAGCCAACATGGCTAACATTAGTACAATCAATCAATTTGGACCAACTGAGTCAAGCACGCTACTAGTCACTTAAGTTACTATAAACCAGGTCTCAGCGATTTGAATGAATCTGAATCAAACTCCATCAATGAAGCTTGACATAAACAACTTCTTGCAATGGAAAAACATGGTTATGCCTATAATCAAAGGGCATAACTTAGAAGGCTACTTGTTGGGGACAAGGCAGTGTCCACCATAATTCCTAACCACACAAACCACTATTGGTCAAGGAGAAGCGGTGAAGATAACTCAAAATCCAAAGTTCAATAAATGGATCTCAATTGATCATTTGTTAATGGGGTGGTTATACTTATCTTTGACTCCAGAAATAGAAATGAGAGTCATGGGATGCTACTCAAGCAAGTTGTAGACTGTAGTGAAAGGAGGTTATAGTATACTGAACAAATCTAGAGTTGTTTTTCTCACTGGAGAACTACAAAGGACAAAGAAGGGTTCTATGTCTACAAGGTCACTGTAGCTAAAAAGGCTATTAGCTACAGTGACCTTGTAATTCAAGTTTTGTCAGGATTGGATGAATAACACACACCCATAGTCGTACAAGTTAGCAGGGATTATATATCTTGGTATGAACTGTCCTCTGTACTAATGACATTTGAGAGTAAACTTGAGTATCCAAATCAAGTTAAGAATAACTTTGCATCAATAAATGTTGGTCAGTCGAGTGTACAACTAGCCCAAAGAATTAGTTCTGGTAGTAGCAGAAGTTCCAGAGGTTTCAACAATAGCAGATCACTAAACTTCAGAGGCAGAACAAGAGGTAGAGGTAGAGCTGGAAGACTAAATGAAAGCAGAGGTCCCTGCCAAATTTGTGGACTAAACAACCATTCAGCTCGCTGGTGTTACAATAGGTATGATGACAAATATATGGGAAGTAAACCAAGCAATCAAAGCCACTAGAACAATAGCTTAGCACTTTCAGATTTCGGTGCTAGTAATCATGTGACGTCTGACAAAGGTAATCTACATAATGTCAAGAGATATGGAAGTAAGGAAAAACTGCGGGTTGGTGATGGAAACTCAAAACACATTATACATATTTGAAATAGAAATGTTCAAACAATAAATGATAAGCCTCTTACATTACATAGGCTGTTGCATGTGCCTTCAATTAAAAAGAATTTAGTTAGTGTCTCCCAGCTTACAAATGACAACAATATTTTTACGAAATTTTTTCCTGATTGTTATGTTGTTAAGAACCTGCAAACGAAGATGATACTGTTGTAAGAAATGCTTAAGGATGTGTTGTATCAGTTGAGGCTGCTAAGTACTAAGCCAGAACTCAGTACTATAGAGTCAAACTACCAAAATCATTCCAGCTTTCTCATTGTGAGTTCCAATTGTGATGAGTCAACAAAAATGCTAAAGTATTAGAGTTAGAACTTGATGTTTGGCATAGAAAACTAGGCCATCCTTCTAATCATGCGTTAAATCATGCTCTAAGGTCCTGTAATAAACTTACCACTGCCAATGAAAATCCAAACTTCTGTAAATCATGTAAACTTGGCAAATCTCATGCATTACCATTCAATATATCCCTATCACATGCATCACATCCTCTAGATCTTGTCCATATAGATGTTTGGGGACCAGCACCATTAAATTCTACTTAGGGGTTTAGATACTATATAATCTTTGTTGATGATCATAGTAGATTTACTTGGATATATCCTATAAAACACAAATATGAGGCGTTAAACACTTTCATTCAGTTCAAATAATTAGTAGAAAACAAGTTGGAAAAGAAGATTAAAGCTCTTCAATCAGATTGGGGAAGAGAGTTCGGGAACTTTGACAAAATTGCCTTAGAATTTAGCATTGAACTTAGACACTCATGTCCATACAATTCTGTACAAAATGGCAAGGTAGAAAGGAAACATAGAAAAATTACAGAAACTAAACTAACACTTCTAGCTCGAGCTCAAATGCCTCTATATTATTGGTGGAAATCATTCAAGGTTGCAACCTACTTGATATACAACTACCTACTCTTATACTCGAACGTAAGTCACCCTTTCAAGCATTGTTTGGGAGAGAGTTTGATTACAAAACACTAAAGACACTTGGGTGTGCTTGCTATCCCAACCTCAGACCATATCAATGACAAATTTTAATTTTACTCTCAAAAATGTGTTTTTCTTGGCTATGGTGATTCACACAAAGGTTATAAATGTATAAGCTCAAGCGGTATAATTTATATACCTAGACATGTGGTGTTCAAAGAACTAGATTTCCTATTTAAAACAAGTTTCATAAACAAAAGAGTCAAGCCACAAACCTCTGAACCTGTCATAAGTTTTACTCCATTTGATTAGGCTATTCACAAAATAAATCCTCAAAAGGTCCCTGATACAACACATCCTTGTGCATCACTTGCTCTAGGCTCCTCTGACAGAGAACTGGAAGTTGAAGGTGAAGGTGAACTAAATATAGAAAACAATGATATTGAGATAAATCAAGAAGAACCAACTGGCCATGAGGAAGTTGAAAACCAGCAAGGTAAATGTGATATTGAGGATCCAAGGTTGAGGCAAGCCCCTAAGAGCCTGGCATGAGAAGCTAGAGAATACTTTGTTAGAATGGAATCTCAAACAATCGAATGTTGACAACTCATTGTTCTTTTTGGAAAATGGAAGAGAGGTGTTGTTTGCACTAGTTTACGTAGATGATATAGTGACAACTGGTAATAATAATCAGCTATTGCAGAGATTTATTGATGATTTAAACACCCGTTTTACCATAAAAGATATGGGAAGACTCATTCAATTCTTGGGAATAGAGGTACATAGAGATAAAACCGACTTGTACTTAACTCAAACAAGGTATGTTGTGGACCTGCTCAAGAGATTTGGCTATGAAAAGTTGAAGCCAAGCTTAACACCTATAGTAGTAGGCAAGTTGATTTCTAAGACTAAAGGACAAGTTATGAAGGATACAACCTTTTATAGAAGTGCAATTGGTGGTCTTCAATACCTCACTCATACAAGACCATACATCACTTACTCTGTTAACATGTTGAGTCAATTTCTTCAAGCTCCAATTGATGCTCATTGGAAGGTACTAAATCATGGGCTTGCTATTAAAAAAAGTGATAGCCTTAACATAACCACATTTGCAGATTCTGACCGGGCATCTTGCCCAGATGACAGGAGGTCAACTACAGGCTATTGTGTATACCTTGGAGATAATTTGGTGTCTTGGTATGTCAAGAAACAACACGTTGTTGCCAGATCAAGCACAGATGATGAATACAGGGCATTAACTCACAATGCATAAGAAATTGCATGGATTCAATCCTTAATGAATGAGTTGTGAATATCACGACGATCAATTCCAAGTATTTGGTGTGATAATCTAAGTGCAAGTGCATTAGCTTCCAACACAGTTTACCGTGCACACACCAAGAAGACTTAATGACGAAACCTCTCACTTATTCAAGGTTTTTATTCCTTAGAGACAAGTTTGGAGTGGTAGAAACACACTCCAGTTTGAGGGGCTGTTAGAATCTTGCTACCAACATAAACTGCATAACAAAATTCATTATGCAAGCTGGTATATATCCTAATGTCCAGGAATGGTGTGCAATATAGTTAGCCACCTGACAAACCAATTCTAGAATGATCTTTGTATGTATTTGCTTGTATAATATTGTTGTATATAAAAGTTATATGGAATGAAAATGCAAAGCACGAATATTATTGATCAACACCCTTAGTCTCAAACTTATGGTTACATCCTTGGCTTCTCTGCGGGTGGTAATGGATGTCTTGCAATCACAAACACTATATGCTATCGATCACATGTCATACAGTTTTGTTTTTAGGCCAGATGTAGAAAAAAAATCCTAAAATCGAGATCGACCCTTGGATCTTGTGATGCATGCTACGTGACTTCTAATGGGCCAACCTATATGTATAAGTAGTAATTTATAAACCCGACATCCAGTTTGTAAGGATCGAGACGACTCGCTTCGTCTCGACTTAACCCATTATCACCCAGACCAAGCCAAACATGCTGCAAGTTGTGATAGAAAAATGGAAAATAAAAGGAAAATTTTCATCTTTATGCATAATAAACAATAAGGGTCCATTTGATAGCCTAGAAAATGGGTAGTGTTTGATAACACAAATTTTCCTGCAAAATGTTTTCACCTTTTTCTA
Source organism: Fraxinus baroniana (assembly GCA_903798355.1). Taxonomy (NCBI): domain Eukaryota; kingdom Viridiplantae; phylum Streptophyta; class Magnoliopsida; order Lamiales; family Oleaceae; genus Fraxinus; species Fraxinus baroniana. The sequence goes on from CAIGRO010185871.1 coordinate 5,048, forward strand.
GGTACAATCCTTTGATGCATAGAAGCTTGATTTTGTTTTCCTACCTATTTGGTGTGAAAACATTTTCCATCTTTTCTTTATTTGCAATGGAAATAAATTCTAGATACAATGGTAAAATCTTTTTTCACTTTTATTGACAACTTTCATGGAAAACAAAGTCAAACGAATGGTATTCGGTATGGTAAATTTTTTTTTCAAATTTTTTTTTACAATTGGAACAAATTTTAGACATAATGGTAGAATAAATTATCACTTTACTTGACAAATTCCATAAAAAATGAAGCCAAATGGACACCAAACTTTCAACATTTTCCATGAAAAATTATACCAATTAAATACAATTAATTATAATTCCCAGTAAAACATTTTCTAAAAAAATCAATTCAGTGTAAAATATTTTCTTTCCACTTATTTTCCATCATTTCAATCAAACGGACCCTAAATTATAGAAAAGTAATTTATGAAAGAACATCTATACTTAAAAATTTATTTATAATTATTAATACTAAATTTTAAAATAAGATTTTTTGTTTTTTGTTTTTTTTATTACTGCGACTGCTATGTTGAAAATAACTAGAAAAAATAATTTCTCACCAAAAAGTAAAATGAAATTCTGGTAAGCACAAATTTGGCGGTCATCACCATTTGAAATTCATTACCTTTACAAGACGGCCGGTGGCTTTTGTCCCCTTTAGCCTGCTCTCTCGCCTACTGGAAACCTAAATTCTTCTGCTTAATAATAGTAGAACCAACATATACGCTATCAAAAGGTGAAAGGAAAGGCCAATCAGAAATCATGAAGACCAAGAAACCACTCAAGGAACTCAAGCTCTCTGTCCCAGCTCAAGATTCACCCATTTCCAGCTTCCTGTAATTAAATTAACACGGTTTTTGAGTTTTATTTTATACAGCCCGATGTATGTTTGATTTCTCAAATGCAGGACGGCGAGTGGGACATTTTTCGATGGGGATTTACTGTTAAACCAGAATGGGTTGCGATTAACTTCAGATGAGAATGAATCCCTTGTATAATTTTTTTTTACCTCTCTTGTCTTTTTGTATAGAAAATTTTGTGTGTCCTGTAGACCTGAACTGTTATGTTACTGTTTTTTTCGATGATTTAATTGGATTTTGGGTGATTGCACACACTTTATCAAACTTCACTGCTTCTATTGTGAATATAATACTTGTTTGAGCCCATTTTTATTGAAGAATGCATTTTAGATTAGTAGATTAATAGAGAAATGTGGTTTAAAAATAGGGAAAAGTTTTCGATTTGCGTTTAATATTATTTTATCGAAGAATATGCGGTTGAAAAGAAGAGACAGGAAAATGTATTTTAAAAATAAAGTGGATCAAACGAGTGCTTAATCAATACATTGTTTTCTTCAATTGCTGTAAATCATGGAGGACCCATATATTCTTTGTTTCCTGTAATTGCTTGTTAATTCGGAATAGGAAAAATCTTAATTTTTTGAATTTTTTAAAAATATTAGGTGAACTTAGAACTTTTTCTTCCTAATTTGGATTCAAGATCTAATTCAATTGCATACTTTCAACTCAGCACCTCCTGGGAGTATTGGGAAAAAAACAAGGAGAAAAACCTGCTCCAGCCAAACCTTGTGGAACTTATTTTATTTTATTTTTTTTCCTTCATCATTTTGCCATTATTTATCCATTGAGAAAGGAATAAAATTACAAAAAGAAAAATAAGGGGTTTTACAATAAGCAAACAATCACATCTCATTTACTTAACCTTTTCTTTGATGCCTGTTTAATCTGGTTTATTGATTTTTCCCAATTATTCACAAATTTATGCTAGGACTCTTATCCCTGTTTCTGATTTCCGAAATTCTATCTATGGCACGCAAATGTGTGTTCTCACTACCTTTAGAGGGTGAATTTCTGATTTGATATGACTGCATTTGGTTATGCATTTAATTCAACACTTATATAGCACATTTTTAATCAGCAGAGTTGTTTGAGTCTATTTGTAAAAGGACAGGTTCATACCTACCAATCAGGTTCAAATTAGTTCTTTCCAAACTAACCATCTTTTTATTTTGTACCATTTGCTCGATTATTTTTGAGTACTTTGGATTTTATCTTACCACATCTTACTATCATGCCACAGAAAATCAAGAAAAAGGGTTGTTGGTGGAGTTTCATTTGAAATTCTTGAAGCAATAATTCACAAATGACAGCATAAAACAGCAATCATAGTATACTGGAATCATTACTTCCATCCCATCCCATGAAAACAAACCTAGCAATACTAAAATATCAAGTAATATGATTGGTTCATATGTCCATTGATTCAACTATTATTGTTAATCATGTTATTCAGTTTGTGACCTGTATATTTGAATGAAAATTGAGTGGTCTATGCTCTTTTTGACCAAGACAGTACAATGCTTGATATTTTTGCGATTCCAACTTGTAAAATAGCTGAACCTGGATTTTGATACTTTTTATCCTTTTGAGTGGAACTGACTAGACTCTTATTCTTTAACTGGTACAGCCATCAGAAACTAAGGAGATCAATCTTCAATTCTCATTGGAAGATCTTGAGACCATTAAAGTCATTGGGAAAGGAAGTGGTGGCGTAGTTCAACTTGTTCGGCATAAATGGGTTGGAAATTTGTTTGCTTTGAAGGTCAGCGTGCAAGCATTCAGTACTTTAACTTTCATTAGTTCATTTACCAGAATACTTCAAAGAGCTATTTCAAGATTTTATTTATTCAGAGATGTGATATTCTTGGTATTCTTGTTGCATTTGGCTATTTAATTATATTTTGGATAGCATCAGTATCAAACTTGGAAAGGTTGAACGATTATTGGAAAGGTTGAACGATTATGTAGTTGTTCACTGGAAGAACAAACATGTTAAGCAAATGCAGATTTTTGTGTTATTTTATGGGTCTTAATGTTAAATGATTTACTAGAACTAGGGAATTTAGCCATTGCCTAGATCATCTCGACACATTTTAATATTAGATAGTATTGCTTCTTTTTGTTATTGCTTAATGCACTAAATTTAATCTTTGTTATGTAACTGCTCACTGGAAGAACAAACATGCTAAGCAAATGCAGATTTTTGTATATTTATTATTTTATGGACCTTAATGTTAAATGGGAAATTAGCCATTGCCTAGATCACCTCGACTCATTTTAATATTAGATAGTATTGCTTCTTTTTGTTATTACTCAATGCACTAAATTTACCTCCAATGATGGTTTTTGGACTTCACTATCATGAATGTTTATGAGTTGTTGTTACAGGTTATCCAGATGAATATACAAGAGGAGGTCCGTAAACAAATTGTTCAGGAGCTGAAAATAAATAAAGCATCACAGTGTCCACATGTTGTAGTTTGCTACCACTCATTCTACCACAATGGAGCAATATCTTTTGTGTTAGAGTACATGGACCGTGGGTCTTTGGTTGATGTAATCAGACAAGTTAAGACAATTCTCGAACCATATCTTGCTGTTGTTTGTAAACAGGTTCGTGGATTCTTCAAAGTGTAATGTAATGTTTATTACTAGCTGCATTCCTTTCTCAGTGATTTCAACTTACCACAAACCATATATTAATTTCAGGTTTTACAAGGTCTTGTTTACTTGCATCATGAGAAACATGTAATCCATAGAGACATTAAACCATCAAACCTGCTAGTGAACCATAAAGGGGAAGTAAAAATTACTGATTTTGGTGTTAGTGCGATGATGGCCAATTCAATGGGCCAAAGGGATACATTTGTTGGAACATACAATTACATGGCTGTGAGTAAAATTTACATCCTTCAGTTGCATAAAAAATGAAATTATGTCTAGTAATGTTTGATAATGGTTATTCATCTTCCTGTTAGTTCATGGTAGTTGTATTGGCAATTTGAGTAGTGTCATTTCCATCGTGCAACCAAAATAGAGAAGCAATTGGTAAATGATTTTTTTCTCCCTTTAAATTTTTTCTTCAGCCTGAAAGAATCAGTGGAAGCACCTACGACAATAAGAGTGATATCTGGAGTCTGGGCATGGTTATCCTTGAATGTGCCATAGGACGTTTCCCTTACACCAAATCTGAAGATCCGCAAAGTGGGCCAAGCTTTTATGAGCTTCTGCAAGCAATTGTTGGAAGTCCGCCACCTTCTGCCCCACCAGATCAATTCTCTCCAGAGTTCTGTTCATTTGTCTCCTCCTGGTAAGGATGAAATCTTGTTGTGAAAGTATTATCATATCCCACATTTTAAGTAGGGATCATATTGCTTGAACAGGGCACATGTAGCCCTGTTCAAGTAGCAAGGTCCATTTAAGTAGATGCACTGTCAGTAATTGGCTTTCTGCAACCAGAATGAAATTCTTGTTGCTTAAGGTACTATCATATTCTCACAATTTAAGTAGATTCCATTTTTTGGTTGTATGAACATTTTTCTTTTCCTGGCTCTTTTATTTGGTGTGATAAATTTTTTCTTCAGCTTCATGTTAAGGAAACAGTGAATTATTCAATTACATAACAAGATAGTAATTCAATTACATAACAAGATTGTAGGTCAGATATGATTAAAAAAAAGAACAGAAATGATTCGGACCTATAGTTGTGACACGTTGTATTGGATCTTGACCAAATTTGGATCTAGCTAAAATGATGATACTGTAGTGTCTATTATTGAAAGATCAAAATGAGATATAAGAATAGAAACAATGATAGAAATTTCTAGTTTTTGTAGAATTTGTGCAAGTTATCGCTGCAGGGGGTGTGGGTGTATATACACTAGCAACAGTTAGTTTGATCTCAACTTCTATAGTCCTTGTTAATGCATGTCTAACTGCAGCAGGAATATTCAGCAACAGACTTGGCCTCCATTAAAATTTATAAATCATTTATAAATTGTCAAACTTTATTTTTAACAACATACTTCAATGGATCCGCAATTATTATCCTCTTATCTTCCGCTAATTTCTATCTATTTATAGATTAAACTGTTTGGAAATTCTTCCCAAATGGAAGTTATTTCACTTCTTGGTTTGCTTCTGATAAAAAGTTTCCATGGCTCCTATAGATACTTCAAAGAATTATAACAATATTCCACAGGTATATGTTGCATAAAGAAACGAGGGTAGGGGGAGAAGTGCAAATTCTATTTGTAATGGTTTGGTTTCAGAAATATCCACTATGGTAACAATCTTTTTAATTAAAGAGTCAATCCACTCACAACCACTGCCTTTCTACTTGGAGAGTCAGTCCAGAAAGAAACCACTTATTAACAAATAGGCACGATGGAAACCCGAAGTGTGGTTCTATTTATAAGCTCAAACCATAGTGAAGTGGGGTTTCAATTCACTTGGATGCCTCTAAATCAGGCAGATTACAATGACTATCTCTCAATAAGATTTTATAATGACATCTATGTTAAACAAAAAGAATAGTGTTATAACGTGATTGCTTGTTTAGAACGATCAGAACTTGAGGAATTGAATCAATAGTCCAATAATCATATTTTGGGTTTTGAGTGATCATATGATTTTTCTTTTCATTGGTTAAGATACAATGCCAATGATTCTATAAATATATATGAATTTGGTATAGATATCCCACAGAATGTATTATTCTTCATGAGATTGTATGTGTATTGTTGTCCTTCATGGGTTGTGGCAACTAATGTACTCAAACACTCTATTTCACATTTCGTGTGTGCTAGAGAATGGGTGCATACTGCGTAGTGTCTTTTTCAGTCAGATAATCGCTTGTCTTTAAAGATTGTCTGCTGTGCATTATTCAATGCCATATTGGAAGCTAAGTTTCATAAATATTACCTGTTATACAATTTTCTAGCATCTTATGGATAACTTATTTTGAGCCCTTATCCTTTGCTTCAAAATCTTATCATTTCGGCGTGTCCTTTGCTTCCTTATTCATTCCATCAGACTTGAAAGTTTGGAGGAGCTGATTGGCCTACTGCAGAGGTACCAAATGGATTTAACATCGGAGGAAAATGTTTTGGCTAAAGACGTGCACATTTTGTTTAGCTGCAATGATCTCAATATATTTTTATTTAGCCCCTATTTTGTAGAAATTAGAATTAAAATTTTAATCTAATTTTATGGGATTCACAATTTTTCAACCACATTTTATCAACTTTTTATCCAAATCTACTAAAAATCTGATTTTAATACTGTTTAACTCATACATAACTTCTTTTCTTGGAGACAGTTGGCTCACGATTTTCTTCTCTTTCTCAACAATTACTCATTCACATATTGGTTGAATGTGCAGCATACAGAAGGATCCTAAAGACAGATCTTCAGCTTTGGATCTACTGGTTAGTTCATAGACACTGTACTTTTTACTCACCCACGCCCCAGCATTTCTTCACTAACGTAAGTTATTGTACTTCCAGAATCACCCATTCATCAAGAAATTTGAAGACAGAGACATTGATCTCAGCATTCTTGTTGGTAGCTTGGAGCCTCCTGTCCGATAATGACAATCCCCATGTAAAATGTCTCTAGCCTATATTGCATCTGGTGATGATTAACATTTTGGTTGGTGATGGCAAGTTACAAGAAAAACCCGGGTACTGATATATGACCATTTCCATGTTTTAAGCCCAAATATCCTAATGCAGTAACTATTATGGCTTATGAGCTATAGCTTCAAAGAATTCGGCATTTGGATGCATAGATCAATATATTGTATAAACTAGCTTGTTTGAGCTCAGATTCAGCTGAACGTCTATGCCAAGTTGTTCATGAATCAACTGGCTTGAACTTGTGTAGTCGAGGCAAATATAGAGCATCCTGTCACTCCAGTCATATTATCATCATAAGAGCAAATAAATAAATATATATGTATTTGTTTGAGCTTGTCTTTTAGTATAGGCACTATTGAGATAGATGTTATTTTCGTCTTACGCGTATGATATAAATTATTTTATAATGCCATTTTATGTTGGCCGTTGGGTCTGGCAGGAGGTTAAATTATGTTTCGATAGGGATTTACATGACAAATGATACTTGTTACAAAACAAGCCAATACCAGAATTTTTTTGATATCACTTGTGAGAATTGATACCATTTATTGTGATACTAATCAATGGATTGAGATGTTGAAGTTATATGACAAAATAATAAAGTATGTGATCAAGAACAAAAGAATAAACGAAGACAAGAATATGACAGAGGAATTAGAAGATATTATTGCACCATAAACAATAATGGAGAAGAATGAGAAATATTACAATGATCTTATAATCTAGTAATCATAAATCTCACACTATAAATTATATAGAAGNAGAAGATAAGAATATGACAGAGGAATTAAGAGATTTTATTGCACCACAAGAATAATGGAGAAGAGAGAAAAATATTACAATGATCTTATAATCTAGTAATCATAAATCTCGCATTATAAAATTGTATAGAAGAACCTAGTATTTATAGGAAATATGTAGGGGACGTTCAAAACTTATTGGTAGAATTGTTGATGAAGTAAGATGTCAAAAACTGAGTCCAAAATGAAGTAGGACAGATAAATGTGAACATGTTCTATAGCAGTGCCTAGGCGCTACTATAACAACGCTCGAGCACTAGGTTTTCAAAATATGCTTTTTGTCATCCAAAAGTCATCCTTCAAGTCAAATTCTTAACTATCATTGAAATTTGAACTTCATAA
>CAIGRO010185895.1:0-15431 GCA_903798355.1 Fraxinus baroniana
AATAAACAATATTTAAACATCATAACTTTGCGATGATATAATATTATTGAATTTTTTTTTTTTTTAATTCTATGAGATGGACACCATTTAAAAATGTTGTGCACGGAAATTTTAGGGTTAGCCCTGCTCACATAATTTGTAATCACACTTTGTGTGTTGAATGAATAATTATTCGAACCCATCATATAATAGATATTTGTGTTGCTTTTATTTTAGAAGTTGAAAACATACCTAAATATGTGCGGTCAAAAAATATAGTCTTTGTTTGATACTCATTTTTTTAAAAATAAATTTCTCTCTTTTTTTCAACCACAAATTTTTCAATAAATAATATTACACGCAAATTTAAGTTTTTTCCTTAGGGTGTGTTTGAGCCACATTATTTTGGAAGAATGTATTCTGAAATAGTAGATTGATAGAGAATGTGGGGTTGAAAAAGAAGGACAAACTATTGATGTGATGGAAAATATTATTTTATTGAAAAATATGTGATTGAAAATGAGCAGAATAATTAAAAATGAAAATCTTAATGTGTACCAAACATAGACTTATTTTTTAACCACACATTTTCCATCAATCTATTATTTCAAAATACATTCTTACTATAAAAATAGAAAACAATCAGACCGATGGAAAATTTTAAGTTTACGTGTAATATTATTTTATTAAAGAATGTGTGATTAAAAATAAGAAAAAAAATATATATTTTAAAAATATCGGAGTCTAAACAAGGGGTAAGATTAATTGCTCTCCCATTTTCCAGACGATGTGTAGCATTAGTCAATGCTCTGGTCCCTCATTACCTGTGCAAAATCTTGATTACATTAATTAAATGATCTTGATTACGATAAACTGCAATTATTAGAATTAGACATTACTATCTATGGGGCAGGTGCGATATTTTATCACACTAATATACAATTCAAAAAATAAATAGCCCCTGTTTTGTGGAATTTAAAATCAAGTTTTAGTAAATTTAGATAAAAGTTAATAAAATACGTGGTTAAAAGTTGTAAATCCCATGAGACATATGATAAATTAATTGTTCATTTCACTTAAATTAAAATTTTAATTTATTTTCTACCAAACATTGGTGTGATATCATTTGTGCTATTTATCGTACCATTTAATTTTTTTAAATGTTTTTGGTTGATGAAAATCATTTTTTTTCTTCGAATTTATAGAACAATCTATGTCTTCTTTAGAAATGATGATTTTTCTTCTTTTCCTTTTTTAATAAAAAAATTATATCTTGAAATGAACTTTAAACATAATGAGTAGTGGGACAATGACTACATTTCTCGTACCCGCCACGTCCAGCCCAGCCCATCTTGGGGCAACGATCCCACTTCGCCCCGTGTTAGTTTGGGAATCCCCTCACAATTTAAGGCAGGTCCCGTTTATCAGATTTAACGAATTTTTTTGCCATCCGTAATAGTTTTCAGATAACAATATAAATTTTAGGTTTAGGGTAAATTTCATAGCAACTAAACATTTAGCCAAAATCTCAACAAGATCTCTAAGTTTGTCTCAATTGGATCACTGAATTTCAACTAGGTCATTGATGAAAGCTGCTTAATCGATAGTCATACCACAATCAATTTTTTTTTATCATAATCATGCATAGCACGTTAATTTACTATTGCTTGACATCATACGAGCAATTTTATTTTTTAAAAAAAATCAACTCAACCTGACATGTTCAAATGGTAAAATCGGGGAACTGGATCCAAAGTCATCCCGATTAGGTAGAAAAACCTATCCTTTAAAAATTAGTTTAAAAACTCGTAAACTCGTTTAGTTTTATGAAAACCATTTGCGTGTATCCAATTTCACCAGTTTAAATTTATTAATGTTGACATGCCGAGCTCTGAGGTCGCTTGGGTCGGATTAATGAACGTAATGAGCACGTGACAATGTGAGCTTGGTGGTGTGAGGTCAGTTCGAATGGTTAGCGCACCCGAGAAGATTGTGTAGTCTCTCGAGGGAAAAAAAATCCTAATGATTGAAGATTACTCATAGAATCAACCAACCAACCAATTAGAAAGGTCCGCAGGGAACTATCTTACATCATCGCTCACATAAGCTTCTAATCAAATAATTAGGCTAATTTCCCTAGAGTGCTTTATTAATTACTGGGGTCCACTTGCAAGATTTACTCATAATAACCTGTCGGCCGAGCTCAGTAGCCAATTGAATTACTACATCAAACGCGCTTTTTCAATTCGGGTTTGCAGGTGACAAGACATGGAATTAATGAGGCATGTATATTTTTCTTCCATAAAAAGAAGAAATTGCCATAGAAAAGGGGATAAGAAAACACGGCTTCACACATTACAAATCTCTTTATATTATCCATATTTCAAATATCTCATATAAACATAGAAATGAGCAGCTGAATCACTTGTAATCTTGGATGGTCAATTTATTAAAATCATGTTTTTCCCTAAAGTTGACTAGAAATTTACTTGTTTAATTTTCAATGTCATTAATGAACATCATCCAAAAATTCGTCTTTTGAATTTTTTTTAAAGCAATAACTGGATTTGACCCAATTCGATTCTTGACTTTTCTTCTTTTTGAGTATATGCCCGATCAACTTTTAAAACACTGCATAAGTGTTAAAAGCACACATTTCAACTCTCTAATATAATTACATCCTTATAATCCTCATTTTACCATTTTTGTTTCTAAGGTATCACGTACTAATCGTTATCAGTTACTCGGAGAGTGATACGTGAATTTGACACAATGATGAAAAGTTGGTAATCCAATTGAAATTATGCTTAAAGTTCAGTGACCACGGATAAAATTTAGCCCAACTTTGAATAAACAAATAATTTTTTAAATTTATTGAAGCGGGCCTGAGAAAAGCGCGTGGAACAAAGCGTGTGGGCCCATTATTTAAGCACTTCTTTCGTTATGGACTTGTGCACAAACTGGAGGCCCACATCCTGTCAAGCCTACACGTGTCATAGAAACAAATGAAATTGACGGGTCCCACGTGCCAGAAAATGCCTACCTGATCAGGCTGATCTCTGATTGGTACTCTGACTATGGTTTGGCGCCAATAATAAGCATTTTCAAAATAAATCAATTATGAAATAAAACTCTTTCGTATCGATCATTCAGCGGGAGTCGGGACACTATCAAACACGGGGTACCTCCTAAAGAGTAATGGAAGCGTACAAAATTAAGCTATGTAGCTCGTGAGCATAGCGATGTAAGTTGGTTGATCCCGAGATCGATTGGATTCTACTAATTTTTGTAAGTTATGTAAAGAATTAAACGTACAATTCAAAATAGAAACAAGTAACATATTTATGCGTTATATTGTTTTTCTAATGACGTGTCGTAATCAACAAAGAAATTAAGCTCTTGTTTGAGTCCATTTTTTTGGAAACATAGATTTTATAAATAGTAATATTTGAAGAATGCGTAATTAAAAAATAAGAAAAAAAATTTGAATTTACATATAAAATTATTTTATCATAGAATGTACGATTAAAAATGAATTCGCAAAAAAAAATTCAAAACTAAGCCCCTGTTTGATTCACATTATTTTTCTCATTCTCATTCTTCTACTCATTTTCAACCACACATTCTTTAATAAAATAATATTTTTTATCACATCAATCAATTTTTTTCCTTTTTCAACCACATATTCCCCATCACATCACTTCAAAAAAAATGTATTATCTCATTTTAATATGCACCAAACACACAAGGTTCAAACAAGGGCTAATACTATTCAATCGCTCTCAAAAAAACAAAAATAAAAAAACATAAATCTTAGCATTAGTAGTCATTTTCAAGCTCAGTCAAGAATATAATAATAAAAGTGAGCTCAGCTATTCTCTACAGTTTCTATGCATTTGCATGGTTGTATATTAGCTGTCAAATATTGACAAATCTTTCTTTTTCATTTTTGCTATTTTGTTTTTGTATTTTATTTTTGTAATTCAAACCTTCAACAGTATACAAGTTTGTATATATATGAATTTCAAAAATCCCCTCACTCTCCCTTCATACACACAAACTGAGTTCTTCCATTCCAACTCTCTATGCAGCAGCAAAACCTTATTCAGCAGCTAATCTCTTAATTTTCAGGTGGGTTTTGTGATTCAAATTTGTTTTAATTATTAAAGCTTTTGCTTTTTGGTATTCAAATATACAGACAAAGACAGACAGCTAAAAACTATGGTTTTTTTTTTTTTTTTTTGATGTTCATACATAGATTTTGTTCTTTCTTTGAAATCACGAGGTGGATTTTTCAAAAAATTTGATGTAAAGTCGAGATTTTATTGCAATTTCTTTGGGTTTTTGATGTGGGTTTTCAAGATTATGTTAGTCATAATTCTATGATAAAAATTGTTAATCACCAGGTGAATTCCGACATCTCAACTAAGTCCGCACATCTTTAGCACCCTCATCGTTTACCCATTGACGGAAGTTATAATTAGGTTCGAAAGAAATAAAAGCGGCTTCACGAGTATGAGTGGAATTTATTGAGCCGACAAGAAAATAAACTAGTTTCGATTAAGGATGGTTTAGAATCTGCTACTGCCTACTGTCATACAAAAATCTGGTGTGGCCATCATAAATGATGATATATCTAAAAATGTAAATTCTGAATATTAAATACGAAGAGTAGAATTGATCTCTGTCTAGGATAAAAACTTCGCAACGTTGATGCCACAGAAAAAACTTTAATAAGAGCGTATTGTTTGCATATGTATAATGATTTTGAAGGTACGGAAAGAGAAGGATTTGAACCTTGTTGAAGAAAATCTTCGAAAGGAAGCTATATTCAAAAAAATGATGGAACACAGAAGAAGTTCCTTCTCTCTTGAGCAGAGTAGCCTGACAGATTTTACCACAAAACGACATAAAGCCGACCTATCTCTCTCTTCCAAGGTATCTTATTCATCATATATCGACTCGGATCAGTTCATTTTAGGATTATACGTTGTTCTTTGAAGTATTGAAGTATTGTGTATGCTTTACTATTCGTGTCATTGATATGTTCGGTTATTTTATCATCAGCAAAAGAAAGAGAAGGTTAGTGAACGAATTTCAGCTCTTCAACAGCTCGTCTCACCCTTTGGAAAGGTACGCACTATGAATCCTTGAAGAATTTACAGAAACGAATCAATTGGTTAGCTGAAGTTGTTTAAATTCACTACAGACTGATACTGCATCAGTCCTCCTGGAGGCAATGGAATACATAGAATTCCTGCACGAACAAGTTAAGGTTCGACATTTTTCTGTTTTTCATAACAACTTTTACGTGCTCTAATACCACAAAAAGTTTCGAATCGAGAATTCATGATTAATATAATATATCTCGTATTTTCAAGAACTATATACAAATATATAGATGATTAGAATGGTCAATATCTTATCCCTTTTTATTTCTTTGGTACTTAGGTTTTGAGTGCTCCATATCTCTATAGTATGCCAACCGATGAGAACTCAATGGTAAGATGAACAAGAATTTAGCTTATTTTTATTTCTTTATACTACGAAGTGCTATCGCGTCCATACCAAATGGGCTATGAATGTTTACTGCAAGGCTGAAAGTTATAATGTTGATGTACTCTGTTTCAAGGACATGGAGACATATAGCTTGAGAAGCAAAGGGTTATGTCTTGTGCCAATTTCATTTACTGTTGGGGTCGCTAGCAGCAATGGTGCAGATATTTGGGCGCCGATTAAGACCAGAAGGCTCGACTCAGATGAAGCTTCAGTGATAACTTATTGTTGAGTGTGTATCGGCCCTCTTCCCAAACTCATAAAGCTATAGAGTTAATTGGGTGCAAGTTCACGGCCTAGAATCTCCCATACATGAATATTTTAGGCAAACTTAGGGTCGAGTTGCAGCTGAGGGCTAAATAGTTCGTAAGCTAATGGTATTAGAACCTATCCAAATGTTAAATGTATGTAACGAGAGGTAAGTTCATATGTAAATCGATGAGGGTCGAGCTTTTCTTACGATCCTAGGGAAGTTCATCAAAAGTTCTCTATTCCCGTGCAAGCTACAGTGCTGCCTAAAGTTTAGCTCTAACATTGAAGTGTCTCTATTCGAAAAGATTATAGTAGTTGGGACTTTGAAATGAAAGACTGAGTCCTGCTAACAGGATCCCAGGAATGAAAGTTCTCTATATTAGAAAACATTAATGTTCATATGTACCTGGTAAGCGTTAAATTTTAATGTCCAATTGTGATTTCGCTGAAAGTTCAGACTGCAAATGAAATGTATCCCTTCATGAGGTACATTGGATTGTAGCTAAAGGTGAGGTTAAGAGTGGTGAGAAAGCACAAAAGAGAAGTGCCCATCAGCATTTTGTTCCAATTTGCTTAGATGCACTTCTTTTGGCTTATAAGCAATGTTAACCACGACCATATTACTTGAGCTGGAAAAACTAATTGAAATGTATTCGACCAACTTGTTTGCTACGCAGGAGATAGGAACAGACATACACACGTCTATATAAAATACAATAGACTTAAGTTTGCTTAAGACGAACGAAAATCTATAAGCAACTCAAAGCAATACCTTACATTCCCAGATCTTGTTTGAAGATTATACAACCAGTTTATCTATTTTCTTGAAAGAGAGCAGGAGACGACGCAGTATGATCAATCTCATCGTCGGTGGTCTTTGACTTAATATATGTACCAGCCACCTCTAACATTTGATCCACCTCTTTCATATACTGCAAGGTTTAACCAAGCATAATTAGAAATCTATCGTTATATTGAATTTGGCAAAGCCTCACAGTCAAAAAAGAAAATATTAAGCAAGAAGACGGTAAATCATAAAAGCAATACACACCTCGTTGATAGCACCGGATTTAATTTTGGATTGCATTATGCACCATTTCTTGAAATGTGCACCTGTCAGAATTCGAAAATTCCATTTCCATATTCATTTCAAAGGAAGAAGTTTGTACATAAAGAGGCTACGGCAAGTAATGATCTTAAAAAAATAAATGACGTGACCATGCTATTAGAGGCGTGATTGATTATTGATTTTATAGCTTTCCTTCTATAGCTCCCAATTGTAATTTTGTTTCCTTGTATATTCATATAAACGTATATAAATAAAAGAAAAGGAAAGAAGAAATCATTCAGCCAAAATATTGTCTCATGCAGCCCCCAAGTATTTTAAGAATTAAGATTTAAGAAAAACCTGTTTTAAGATTATCTCGAAATGTCAAAAAATAATAACATAAATGCAGAAGTTCTACCGAATTTATGAGTATCAGGAAAAAATACACTGAAGTTGGTCAAGAAAAGTGGCCCAAGTAATTCAAAATTTAATAGCTCCAGGCTACCACAAATGAAGTTGTTCCACATGTGCAACTTAACTAAAAGTATGAGCACAGGTTATAAGGCAGACCATTCACCTAGAGACATTCTTTGACTGAGAAGCACAGAGTCTACCGCTTATCAGTTACGCATTCTTGGGCAGAGGTCGAATGGATTTAGTTGGTAGAACAAATATACGTAATTTATCTGTGTTGTTACAAAAATTTCTTGCAGAAAGAACCTGATAGAAAAATTTTACACTACGATTCCTATCATATTGTTACGTAGTAGATTAGATTCAACCTTGGATACACACATGTGTGAACATGCATGTCAAATGTTAAGAGTCTAAGTAACGTTGTGATTTGAACATGGTATCTAAGCAGGTAAAGATTCTGGCGTTAGCCATTCAATCAAATTGTGTATGTTTTGATAGTAAAAAAATGAATCCTATCTAGACGTGAGGGGGCATGTTTTAAAATAATATTTAAATAACATACAAGTAGCCCTCTTTGTAGCTCAAGTTTTCAAATCAAGTGGTTCGTATAACGGACCAAAAGCTAACCAAATTAAGAAAGTTAATGATTACCAAATGACATAAAAGCAACAAATGTCCAAGCATTAATTAAATGATTTACGAGTATAGATAAATAAGAAGGGACGAAGTTTTCCAAGTTGAGAAAACTATCATGCAACAACAAAGATATGGAAGAAATTACCAGCTTTAATATCCACACTGCACGATGACTCAGAGTTTGTCTCCAGTAACCATCTACAGTGAACCTGATGCACCAAAACATATATACTCAGTTATAAAGTTAAATAAGAACTGCAAATATTCAAAGAGAAAAAATGGATTCGAGAAAATATATATATAGAAAAAGCTTCAACTGCCCAGTACTAAAGATAGATCACCCAATAAATTTCTTTAGCCTGCAAACTTGAAACATTCTAATACGTACTTCTACTAGATGTATTGAAACCATGAGACTGAAAAGCACAGAAACAATGGACGACGTTTTGAGTACCTCAAAATATGACCCGAAGGGAACATCATGTGCCTGTTGTACTGTCTCAAACACCTAATTAAAGAAAAAAGGAAAAAAATAAGCTATTATTTCTTCAATGTCACCAAAAACTAACAAACTAGATTGATATTTAAATAAACAGGAATAGAAAACCAAATAAATGTTCCCACCAGAGTCTTCTTATCTGGAGATAAAACAGCATGTTGCACTTCAGTCATTGCTGTATCTGGAGGGCACATAGGACTGTTGCACAAGGTTCTATAGGTAATTTGCCTGACTTGACCATTGTACTCATCAGCAGTATACCACTGACCCATCTGAAGTTAGCATAACAGGAAATATCAGATAGATTCTAGAAAGTATATGTACAAAATGGTACAGTGGTAATATAGGTGTTGGTTTTTTCCTCAGCACAGATGTATAAACCACGCAAGGTTATAGATCATTTATGTCTACACATACCGCCACAGATGGTCGACTAACTCTAATGTCTTGCTAGCTTGCATATGGACACGTGTTCACATTATTTTACAGGTTCTTTCCTGTAAAATGTAGATTATGGATTACCACCAAACTGCAGTTCATTTAGTCAGTGTCTGGACAAAGCTCCACAATACAGAACACGAGGGACAAATTTTAGGTCTGGAAACTTCTATGCTGGTATCCCCAAGCTATAGTAGCAACGCAACGCAACGCCATGAACAAATATAGAGTTCTCCTTACAACTCCAACTATTTGTTTCTACGTACTCCAGTATGTGGTATATATAATATTCTCCCAAGTTGCACTTTAACAGATATTATAATCCATTACTTACTGTGACATTAGAGTCCTTTCTGGCTGTACGATACTCATTTGTGAAATTTGAAGTGTCATCAAACAAAGTTTCAAAAAATTTCTCTGCTGTGCATGGAAACACGCCCTACAAATTATTTTGCAAACAAGAAAGAATTTATCAATATGATGTTATTATAAGGTAACAAAAAGTAGAACTGTGAGTTTGTGCACACTTTATAAATGCTAGAAAGAACATCCTCTTTGATGAATGGTTGAAACTTTTCAGTCTTGGGCACACTTTCCTCAGGAAGCTTAGATTTCCTTTCACTGCCTCTGACAGAGCTACTATGGCGCAATGCTGACTGTTCCTTATCCTGTGTTCACAAATAAGATCAACAGTTGGAACACTTCAAGCAGATTACCCAAAACTCTTACCCGTATAGGGCAAGTTATATTCCTTAAAGCCAAAGTAGTAACACATCTGATAGGAACTTATCACTTAAAAGTTAAAACAGCAATGCATAATTCATCATATACTACACGCATATATATCATTGTCTGTTTACAGTTGTGTCACTATTTCATGTCTGAGTGTCGCATGTGGAAGTTCAGCATGCAGCACGCTAAAAAGTTTTAGTTTCTAATTAACTAAATCTATACATGTAAGGCATTAAAACTGTAACCCGGTCAATCAAATCCTTTACATGTGAAAAATATAACATTTCCTTGAAAACGATTCCTGTTTTCAGACGATCCAAAATTGCATGATTATCAATGAGAGAAGACCTCGTGCAATTTTGACTTGCTCACTATCAATAGGTTTCGAGTTAAATCATCCTAAATAGGAAGCGGCGCTATCTCTAAAAACCAAGAAAGATTACGGATGTGGAAGAAGGGAAAGGAAGATTAAACAAGAGCAGAGGGTAAAACCTTCTTCTCAGCTTCTAGCATTGCATGATAGTTCTTTACTGCAAGCTGTAAAGCTCTAAGTGCATGGTTTCTGTTCCAGAATGATGCGAACATATATCTGACTCTACCTGAAAGATAGAAATGGCTCATTTATGGCATCAGAGTCTTCAAATTAAGTGGAAATACATCTACAAACAACAATACGAAATATGAACTTCTAGAATATAAATTAATATCTGAAGATCACTACAAATCTGAACAGGATCAGCATAAAACTAATTGAATATTATTTTATTTTCAATAACTAAACAAGATCAAATGCACACTCATGTCTGTGATGGATAGTTGGTAGCCACATCTAGTTTTCACCTACACGTTTTCATAAATAGGTGCTACCTTAACAATAGGCTTGACAATAAAGATAGAATGGCCCTTTTCAAAACATTCTCTGAAAAAACAAGGCAATATTTGTTTACTTTTCTGCAATATTTGTTTACTTTTCTATCAGTCCTCTCTTGAAAAGAAAACCGTCTATACTGAAATTTTGTACCTGTTTCCAAAGACACGGTCCGAGGCATTTTCGGAGACTAGCTTGCTTCTATCTTACCGTAAGAAATCCCTGCAAAATCTATTTCAGATAGAGCATACAATCTCAATGGCCTGGGGAAGAGCACTTAATGGGCTAGGGTGCCCCATTTCGCCTTACCAACCCAAGATTGCACTCGAAAGCCCTATTCAACCAATCTCAAAGCCCTATACCGCCACTTCTCTCGACGAAGCTTTACCACCCCTTCCCTCGAAGAACCCAGCTTTCTCCTACCTATGGTATGTCCTTTGAATCCAATGCCACAAAAATGTCGGATGCGTAGTCACAATAGAATGGACAAAATAAAAGATGAGAATGTAGGCATACATTTGGAAGTGACCTGAATCGAGAAGAAATTAGGAGAAGGAAGAGTTAGATGGTTGAAATATGTCTTGCAAAGATTGAAAGAGACTCTTGTTTACAAGAGCAATGTGCTACCAGAATAACCTGGAGAGTGGAGAGGTCGACAAAAACTATCAGTGCTTGATGTGGCTGAAAAAAAAAATTGGTTTCATTGGATCATCAGGTAGATGTAACTGTACGTCGAATCGAGTTGAAGAAAAGGATACTTTTTCGCTAACTCCAAATTTATTGAAAAGAAGACTTAAAATGTTAGTGTTGTTGTCTTTTATATAGGTACATACTCATTGAATTAAAAAAATTGTATGTGGTTACCACTACATTATCTACACGGCCATCAAGAGAATGTAGAATTTTTCAGTGATCTCTATCCAGTATATATTTGTTGTGATCAGACAGCCCACGAAGAAGATTAAAAATGCATTCTTGTGATAGCAAAATAAGTTAAACTAAATCCTTCACCATTAATTCTGGGTAATCCATTCACCAGTATATATATCAGCAAAACAAAGCAACTGAAGCAGCCTCGTGGAACTAAATTGATAAGAAATTCTGCAGCTAATTGTATCATCGCTTAATTGCTAAGCCAAATTCATGATCATCGTCTTCGGTTTTTCCCTTTCTTGAAATGAATTTTCTGCTTGACTTCTACAGCATTTGAATGATCTCAATAATGGGGTAGATTTTACAGATGCTAATAATGTAGTCGACAGCATTGTCCACTTAAACTTAAGATAGGAAAGTAGTAAAAATTTAACAAAAGGACACTTGATGGAAAAAAAAAAATACTAACCATCTGGGTTTCCTAAAGGAGGGACACCATGTCCACCAGCACCCATACGAAGAATTATTGTAATAGCAGGATTGATAAAAGCATGTTGGCTCCGCCTTATCTGAAATGGAAAAGCGATTAAAAGATTCATTATTTTGGACAGCCAGTAAATCCCATCAGTCTGAAAAAAATTAGTATCACAGGAAACAAGGCTGTGTACCTCATCTATATCTCCAAAAGGTATAATCACCTGCACAATGAAAATGTAAACATAAAGAGTGCGTACAACTTAAAGGAGTTTGAAACAAAAAGGAGGGCGGGCTTTAGAGTAAAAATTATACAATCTGAAACCAGGTGCTAGAATATAGTTCATTTCGACTAAAATACCAATAAATATGAATGGCTCATTCCTGAAGTGGTTTCTAAAAGTATTTAGTAAAAATACGAGGCACCGACAAAAGATAAAACTTTAAGTGAACACGTTGATAAGTAGTAGACCCAAGGCCAAAATTTATATTTTAGCAAAAGAAAAGGTAAATTAGCTTTCATAGGAACAGTGGCAAAGGTTGACATTATATTTACAGATGAAAATTCTAGTAATTTTAGCATGATATTCTAGATAAGTCACCAAGACAAACCAAATGCTGCTCGAAGGCACCAAGAGCACTCTCCATGTGTCGATTAATACAAAAAATAGCAGTGTAGTCATGCAACAAAGACCATTTACCTGCCAATTGCCAATAATGCCTTTCTATCTAGCAAGCAAAGGTTATAATCCTACCTTAAAGTTGATTCTCTTCACTGACATTTACCTGATTTTAACAACTAATTGCTATAATGAAATACAACACCACCACAAATTAAGCCTTATTCCCAATAAATATGGGGTTGGCTACATGATTCATTTTTGGCCACTCTTTTTTATTCATTGACACATGTATAGGAAGATACTATGCGACCCATCCTTTACAAGCATAGTTAAGTGGTGGTCTCTTTCTGACTTCAAATTCATTTATTTTTGCAACAGTTAGGCATTTTCCCATGTACTTTTGTTCATGTAGTATATCTGTTAGACTTGTTTACCTGTATTTCCTAAAGCACAGTTTCGCAGTTTTATAAATACAAACTATATGCTTGAAGGCACGTGACATCTGCCTTCTCATAGGGTAAAAGCATAATAATGTGGCTTTGCCTTCAAAAACATAGATTCTATTTAGATTCTTAACTAGGGAAACTTTCCACCAAAAAATATTTAATATCACTTTTTAATAGATCAAAAAGGAGGGACGATATAGGAAATAATAAGAATTCATAAACAAGAAATCATAATCTGACTAATCTTAATCTTCACAATTTACATTTAGCAATGGATAAAGATATTTGTACATAAAAAAATCTACCGAATTGTTTACCCCCTCTCACATGCACATGGGCCCCACGTGAATAAAAAAATCCCAAGATGTGGTCCCCAACCCCCTATTGTGAGTAGTCGGTAAGGGATTTGGTAAAAAAATTCGGTACATGTAGCATAGTCCTTTAGCAATATATCCTATGTCTGTCTCCTAAGTCCTAGCACATGCATTACTAGAAACTATATACAAATCTTCAAGAAAAGTTTATAGAAGGTCAGAGGTAAAAGTACCCGTTATACACAATACACAACACATATATGACCAGGACATTTATAAAGATATCAGATGTTACCCACCAAAATACATGATGGGGAAGGACCACAATATCCCACATCGCAGACTGAAAGTGCTCCTTGAGTTTATTCTTTTCTTTTTTCCATAATAACAAATAATTGTTAGGATCACGTTTCTATCAAATAATCCATATTCCTAACTTTTCTATGAAAAAGAAAGGAGACGGGAACCAAAAGGTCCACGTGGTATGCACTAATAGTAGTTGCAGAGTGAATAAACTAAAATATGAGAACTTCATAATACAGCAAAATGCATGTCTCCGCCAAAGAAACTTGCATATCAACTATAAGTCTTTAATACAGGTTCTCATTTAGCAATGTTCTCCATAACTCTGATCACCCAACTTTGAAAACTTGGTCATTTTACATAAACCTTCACAAAGCTCTTAAGAATACAAGATATAGGGGACCAGAAACCTAGCAAGACAAATGATCAAAGGTCTTACGAATGTTATTAAACATCAAATCATGTATATAAGACACCATGAACCTTTAAACAGACCTTGGAAAGTAAACTCAACAGAACCTGGCCACAAAGACAAAACTGCTGGCCAAGAAGTTCTATAGAGGTAACTCATTAATAGGAATAAGCTCTGAACAGAAGCCAAATAATCAATAGGAACCAAAGACAGAAGTTGACCTTCATTTGCTTCGAAAATACATTAGAATGGAAGCAGATGTGCCATGCTGATACATACATACGGCCATGATACAAAAACGATCGCTCAAGAGCACACGAATAGCTATGCTCAATGACCTGAAAATATCCTCACCAATATTAGAAATTGAATTGGCCTAGATTACAATCCAGTCAGAAAGGCTAACCTTTTTCCAATTACTACTCAATGCATTCTACAGAAGCAGATAACTAGGCTTATCCGAACTAAAAGTAAAAATCATGCCTCATCTGGAAGAAGATTAAATATTGTTTGCAGTGGCCCAGGTTTCAGATGAACAACTGTAGGTTCTTGTTTATCCACAATCCTCCTTCGATTATTAGAAAGAGCATAGATATTCGCTCTACAAAAGAATAGTTTGCAGCAGTTCAGGAAAATTGAAAGCTTACTGGAAAAGTAATTCCATCAAAGAAGAAAATTGTAGGATGATTATTAGATTAACATTCATTTTTGAACAATAGAAACTGACTCCAGGAATATAATAATAATAATAATAATAATAATAATAATAATAATAATTCATTCACCATTTAGCATATTGAAGCAAGAATAGGATGGCCAACCATCACAACACCAAAGCTATAAGAAGGTGAAGATCAAATGATAAATTCAAAAATTTCAGAATTTCTGGAAACTAGAAATTCATTTTAAGATATTAGCCAAATCAATCCATCATTCGGTACAATTTGTTATTCTACGTAGTTAAAGTGATTCATAAACTTGTACTTGCAACTAGTATCGTGAATTACACAAAATATAAACAAAAAATGGACAATGACCAGAAATACTGGACATAGATAGATGCACAAGTTGGACAGCTTATAAAGTTATACATGCTAAAATGCTTTCTTAAATTCACATGATCTTAGCTTCGTAAATTTAGATAAAACATGTTATTCAAACCCCAAAAGGGAAAGGTAGCCACTTCTGCTACATGCTATAACAATTAATTTATGCTAGAACTGAAAAACCTGCAGTATTGCATGTTAAACCTTTTTAATATTTATCTTATATCAGGTGATATCAATGCCATCCTACACTCTTAAACTACAAGATTCATGAATGCAGGCCTTAAAAACATAAAAAAGTACAATTTGTAAAATTTAACTCTCTTTTGCATAGGCAGTCTAGGTGATCAAAATTTTGGACTAAATTTACAAGTCAAGTATCGTAGGAGCCAAAATTTTCTTTATTCAGTTAAATAAAAATTAACTACATTAATAGACGCGAAAAGAACAAAACTGACACTAAACACGAGAATGCACCTCAATGAGTTAGAGCCTCATACCAACAAATATAGCAC
>CAIGRO010185915.1:0-20458 GCA_903798355.1 Fraxinus baroniana
TTTGTATATCAGAGCTCTGGTCATATGCATGGGGCGCAAGGCCTCTTCCGGTGGGTGGGGGTGTCGACTTTCGAGAATGAACAAGGTAGGGGAAATTTGGGGGAACTCTAACGGCGCCAACCCGATCGACAGTGAGGATAACGGGTTTAGTCTGTGGGCTTATTGTTGGGCTTCAAAGTTCATAGTATTTGGGCCGCTAATGGTGAAATTTGAGGAACACTGGCTCATGTTTGTCCTACATTATTTTTTTCATTCTCATTCTTCTATTCATTTTCAACCACACAAATCTTCAATAAAATAAAATTTTCCATCACATCAATAACTTTTCCTTCTTTTTTAACCACAAAATTTTCATCAATCTACTATTCCAGAATACATTCTTTCAAAATAATATAGTTCAAACGCACCCTAAATTAGTAAATCATGAAAATGCAAAAATTTCCATGCTATTATTATGAACATTTAAAAGTGGAGTGAATTGCTCAAATAGTTACTGAACTTACGCCATGCTTTCAAGATGTCGTTGAATTTTCAAAATCACCCAAGTTATCATTGAATTTTGCAAAAGGTTTTCACGAAATCACCGAACTTTAAAAATCACTCCTTTCATTATCGAACTTTGCAAAAGGTTTCCTAGCGATCACTAATTCAGTGATCTCCTAGGAAACATTTTGGAATTTTTTTGCAAAGTTCAGTGATGATTTGAGTGATTTTTAAAGTTCAGTGACCCCTTGAAAGTATGGCGTAAAATTCAGTGACTATTTGGACAATTCACTCTTTAAACGTGTGTTATGGAAATAGTACAAGTAATGGGGGTGTACGAGTGTACGTACCTTTGGTAGGAGGGGCATGGAATCATGGTGTTTGTAGATAGCCCAAAAGGAGCAAAACAGAAACAACCCTAAAGTAAAAGGTTTTTTTTTTTTTGAGAAATGCTATTTTGCCCAAAATTTTCAACCACACATTCTTCAATAAAATAATATTTTCCAACACATCAATAACTTTTCCTTCTTTTTCAACCACATATTCCTCATCACATCACTTCAAAAAAATGCATTCTCTCATTTTAATGTGCACCAAACACATTCTAATTAATAATTTTATGGAAAATTACATCTAAGGTCCCGAGCCTTCGAAAAGCATCTCCAATTATCTATGAATGATCGAAAAGTTTTCAATCCACGTGATATTGATGTTTAACTCAAAATTATGGTGAATTGTCAACATTTAAGTTGTGAGTCAACTAAAGGGATAGCAAGTCGAGATGACAGATCTAAACTCTTCAATAATATGCTCGACGATCTTTTAAAGGGTTTAGAGTCTATTTGATAGAGATTAAAATTGAAAAATTAGTCATTATTGTTGACTTTTATTAGACGGGTGGGATTCAATAATGACTATATTTTCAATTTTAATTAAATTTTAATTTATTACCAAACAGACTCTTAATTTCAGTAGCTATCGTTGAAATATGTTTAAAATAAAAACTCTTTTACAGTAATGGTCACACGTGTTTTTATCTGTTACACTAATAATGACTCGATAGAGAACTTTGATAAAATCCCCATATTGCATCGCTAAATGCCAACATCGACACAAACGACTTTAATTCTTGGGATTAATAAGTTGGGGAGTTACAATGACATTCGTACGGGGGTTAGTAATGTTCATATGAGAAACACGTTCAGGTGTCAAAATGCATTACACAAATGCATCTTTAAATTTAATATTTTTTTATTAATTTCTATAAAATTTACTACTATCTATGATGTGACGTATTAGTTAATATTGTTTGTCCATAATGGCATTTAAAGGTGCCTCTTAAGGTTTTTTGTTAACGTTTTCAATCGAGTGGCCATTAATGTAACAATTGAGAACTTAAGTAAACCTCAGTGTAAGAGAAATATATATTTTTTTTTTTAACTATGGATGTCCAGGCCAATTTGCGCACACCTTGACTAATCTCATGTGGCTCTGAAGTTTACGGTCGGATACTCACCTCAATAACTCTAAGGGGATTCGAAATGATGACCATTGGGGAGCAAATCCAAGAACTGACCAATTGAACAACCCCTCAAGATTTAAGAAAAATATTTCAATGACCATTTTGAATTTTTTTATCGTTGCTGCAATTAACCCTTTTAAAACTCTTACACTTTAGATTGAAATTTCACAATTGATTTGTTCTAGTTGAGATATGCCTCATCATCGACCTCCTCATAAAAAAACTTAAGAGCATCCTAATTGTCTTCATCTAAGCCGATCGAAAACATACTTTTTCTACTCACATTCAAACATCAACGTTCAAACTTTTAATGAACCAATTAGCTACCGTCAAAACATCTCAAATTAACTTCCTCGATAAAATTGGTGCTCATAACTCCCATCACTCAAATTCAAAAACTCATTCATCCTTCTTCCACTATGGAACTTAGACACATAAATCTTGAAACTCAATTACCTACGATTTAATTTTTCCTGTCAAGTACCAAATAATCTACACACAAATATTAAGAAATCTTAATTGTATTTTTATTCAATTCAAATAAGCCATCAAACAATGAATCCTAATTCTTCTTTTAATGAAAAACCCTACAACCTTGTTAAAATCCCTTAGAATTGATTCAAAGTGTAATGTGAATAATGTTGTTTCAACAAGTCTTTTTGAATCTTAGATAGTCAAAGTTTAGAATAGTGAGTTGCTTATTAGAATGTGTCGTTACACAGTATTAGATTATGAAAAAAAAAATTATAAAGAGTTGTATTAAAGTGACCTAACAGTATAAAAGATCGTACACAATAGACACTCCTAGTCTAAAGTTGTATTATTATAATCTAAGAACAAGATACACCAGCTAGTACTTTCTATAGAATCCAGGGGTCGAAAGAAAAGTCATCTTAAGACAGGATGGGCAAAAATAAGTAGATATCTACTTTTTTTCTGAATAATTAAGGTTACTATGTAAGTAGGACCACAAAAACTAAGTTTGGCCCACCTGCCAGCTTTGTCGAGGAAACATATGCTTGATTATGGTAACATCACTTAGCCTTAGGGTTTTATTGGGTTACTATCAACTTTTAAATCACGCAAAATTACATAACTAAAAGTTTAAGTTTCACCAATTTCAAAATTAAGAAATCAAGGTTTAAAATTTCAAATATTAAACTTTTTAAAATTTTATTTATAAATTAATTAATTGAACATATATTTTATTAATTAAATATATTAAGGTCACAATTCCATATAATTTGATCACAAATTATAAATTAATTGGTCACAAATTATTTTTCAATGAAATTAAAAAAATTTATAAATCACAAATTATTTCACAATCACAAATAAAAAAATTTTTAGGTCACAATTTTTTTATCGATCACAAATTTATAAAATTAATAAGTCACATATTATTCATTAGTCACAAATCACAAATTTTATATATCACAAATTATTTTAATTTCACAGTTCAAAAAATTTATAGATCACAATTTGTTCATCGATCATAAATAAAAAATTGAAACGTCACAATTTATTTATAGATCACAAATCACAAATATTAAATGTCACAACTTATTAGACAGTCAAAAATTATCAAATTATTGGTCAAAAATTTACAATTTTTTATATCACACATTATTTTTTGTCACAATTTATCTTTTTCATTGGTTGAATATTGTTTACCAGTCACAAATTAATCAATTTAATGATCACAAACAACCAAATAATTTGTGACCACCACCAACACTTGTGATTATCACCTCTCGACTACCACCAACAACATGGCAACCGAAACTCTATCGCTGGAACCACCACCACCTCCCGACAGCAAATCATCATCTAAAAATATCGACATTTCCGCGACCCACGCACAATCACCGCACATCTACCGCTAAAACAACAGAACTTCCATCACCAACCTCCCATCCCATCCCATCCCACAACCCAAAAAAAATCTCCAACCATACCATCATTGTCATCGTCGCCGTCGCCGACCACCACCAACACTGCCCCATCTATACTACCCAACCACAATACATCATGACACCAACTGAAAGCAGCATCAACACTTCACTGTCTCCGCTCCCACAACCTCCAATAAACTACCACATTCAATTTCAAAACCACCACCACGACTCACCACCACAACCACTAACAAATCACCACTAATCGCCGGATCCGTCGCCGTCGCCACTACCAAAACCAACAGACCCCATGAAATCCACCGTCTATCCAACAAAACCACCACCACAGTCAAATCCACTACTGCCTCCACCAACAAAAACTATAGCCAAATCACAAAGCAGCACACAACCCACCATCGGTGCTACCGCAGCAGCGATAGCTAACCATTAGCCAAAAATCACGACTCCACAACATCCATCAACCACCACAAAATCACAACTCTCCCGTAAAAATTGCAAAAAAACTCATAAATAAAAAAAAATGCAGCGGCGATTCGAGCGAGTGAGCACCGCTACTTTGTGTTTGTGCACAACGCCGCCGAACGAGGCTTCGCCGTCTCATGGAGGCTAGGCTGTCGGTGGAGAGGGAGGAGAGTGGAGAAGAGAGAAGGTAGAGAGAGTGGCGGAGAGGAGGAGGAAAATTTGAATGAAATTGATTAGGATTTGGAATGAAAATTGTACAATTAATATTTAAAATTTAAAAATAAAATTTTTGATTTTTGAAAAGTGAAACCTTCAATCCAATTTTTGAAATTGAATATTTAAAATTTTGGTTTTGTGTAATTTCCACTTTAAATTATTTGCCACAAATTTTCAGTTAGTTTTATTTCTTTTTTCTAACTATTATTGTGTATATATTCTTTATCAATGCTGTTAGTTCAGTTAATTAAGTAGGTTTTTTTTTAATCGAGAAAAACTTATATATTTTTATTAATTTTTCGTAAGTTACGCCGTAATTAAATGAAATGTATGGTTCAAACTTCAAATAGATAAAGTACTAAAGTCGAATCAAGAATGCATGCCTTGAACGAATTTTCAAATATTGTTTCTTTTTAAACCAACAGTAGCTTTTAATAATTGTTTTTCATGCCTACAAATCTTAAATATCAAATAAAAACACAAGGAGAAATAAATATAATTTATTTTTCATAATTACTTATATATCAGATTTCCCATATTCAATCAATTCACCAAAAAAAATTATAAATTCATGAAAAAATTTGAGAATTTGTAACAGAACAAAGAGAAAATATCAGCATGGGCATCCTTGGACTCATTTTCAGTACTTTATTTTCCCTTGCAGGGTACTACTTTGTGTAACTATAAATTTCTTCCAAAAATACAACTCGATAATTTTTCTTTTCTTTTCAACTCGACGTGAGATATCATTAGATCATTACACATGTAGATTTTTTAGAAGCATTATTTCAAGTTTTCGACACTGTTTTAACATAAATCTTTTATTTTTATTTTCAACAGGCCAACAGCAATCCTTCTATACCCTCTGTAAGTTCGACATTCTTGCACTTTTTTGCATAGAAGTACAAAACTTCGACATGTGTTTTCTGAATGAATGAATACAGATATGCAACCCTGCAAGTAATAGACACACTAGATGAACAACAATGGTTAACATATTGGATTCTATACTCATTTATAGTGCTATTCGAGCACGCTCTTGAATGGTAATTCGTAAAGAAAGATAGATTTCGACTTTTTTTCGAGTGTGTGTGTGTGTTTGTGTGTTTTTTTTCTAACATAACTAACACATACTGATACAGGTTCCCCTTGTGGCCATACATTAAGATATTGATCTGTCTGTGGCTGAATCTGCCAAAGTTCAACGGTGCGACTTTTATATACCAGAAAGTTGTCAAGAAATATTTAAATGTTGGGACTCGGGTAAGTTCAAATAGGGCTGGTGGCCAACCGAAGGTTGTTCAGATGATGAAGCCTGAGACGGTAAAGGCAGTGGAGAAATTTATCGAGAAATACGGTCCAGAAGCATTTGATAGAGCGATCAAAGCGGTAAAAAAAAATTGGTCAAGAGAACCCCCACCCCCCAACACACACACGCACGCACGCACGCACACACACACAACTGTTAAAGCGATGAATCCCACGTTGAATAAATATGAAATATAGACAAACTTTTTAGAGTTTGAGGTACTCCTCCTAATAAAGTTTACATTTTAAGATGGAATCATAAATCTTAATATCGTATTATAGCCCATTAAGCGATCCGATTAAAACTAAAAAAATGAGCACGTAAATTTTAAGATTGGTTTACTCAAACGAGTCATCATCTTGCGAAAACATGTTAAAGGATAAAATGTCACATTGAGTAACTATAAAAATATAGACCAACTTATAAGAGTTTGAAATACTCCTCTTAATAAGATTACATTTTAAGATGGAATTTCAAGTTTTAGCCCTTGTTTGGTACACATTAAAATTTTCATTTTCATTCTTCTACTTATTTTCAATCACACATTCTTCAATAAAATAATATTTTCCATCACATCAATAAATTTTTCTTCTTTTTCAAGCATACATTCTCCATCAATCTACTATTTCAAAATACATTCTTCCAAAATAATGTGGCTCAAACACACCCTTAATATGGTATAAGAGTCCATTAAACTTCAATGAGCAATACAATCCGATTGAAAATTCAAAAATGAGCACACGAATTTTAAGATTTGTTTGTTCAAACAAACCACCATCTTGCGGAGGCATGTTAAGGGGTAATCTCACATCGAATAATGATAAAAATATAGACCAACTTATAAAGGATTGGACTAATTCTTTTTCAAGCATACATTCTCCATCAATCTACTATTTCAAAATACATTCTTCCAAAATAATGTGGCTCAAACACACCCTTAATATGGTATAAGAGTCCATTAAACTTCAATGAGTAATACAATCCGATTGAAAATTCAAAAATGAGCACACGAATTTTAAGATTTGTTTGTTCAAACAAACCACCATCTTGCGGAGGCATGTTAAGGGGTAATCTCACATCGAATAATGATAAAAATATAGATCAACTTATAAAGGATTGGACTATCCTTAATAAGGTTGACCTTTTAAGATGAAACATCAAATCTTAATATGTAGCAGCACCATACAAATATGCACATAATACCATCTAATTTTTGCAGGCTGAGAAATAGGAAGACGAAGAATGAAGAAGAATACTAGGAAGTTCCACATCTCTTCATAAGTTCCACAGAAGCTTTTCGTCTGATATTAATTGGTTTAAGTACGACAAGAAATAGAGTCAACATGTAACTATCATTAAATAGTATATACATACAGAATATACATGTAATTATCATCTTCTTCATGGTGATATACTCCTATATCTTTTCTCAGAATATGAATAGATAAAAAAAGACTTTCAATTTTACAGTTTATGCAATAGTCTTTAACGCGTGCGCCATAAATAAAGATACAGCTCATCGTTGACTAATTGGGATAATC
The DNA here is from genome assembly GCA_903798355.1 of Fraxinus baroniana. NCBI lineage: Eukaryota > Viridiplantae > Streptophyta > Magnoliopsida > Lamiales > Oleaceae > Fraxinus > Fraxinus baroniana. The sequence continues at coordinate 7,450 of CAIGRO010185915.1, forward strand.
TGAGGACGTGAGCTTCTTGATCTCACATGGTCTAAAATCGGGATAATACGAGCACAAAGACAAAGCAATTTTACCGAAAGGTCAAATTCGAATAAATATGGATTTCCATCAATAACAAAGATATTACAATCAACTTCACTAGACCATTGATTTGACATTGCGTTGTCACACACATAACTAAGAGTAGACAAACTTGAAAAGGAAAGGATAAACTATATAAATACAAAATGACATGGGCAACACACAAATAGCCAGAGTTAAAGATGATACCATTTTGTTATCAATATTGATGTGCGGTCAGCTTCTCGTCTACGTGTTGAAAGATAGGGCGTAAATGTCTTTTACACATAACTTGCATAAGAAACAAACACAGTTTCACACTTTTCAGCTTATTTGACAGCAAACAAGCCGCATTTGAGTATAATTCTTGCTATTCAAGCTGAAGTGGGCATAGTAGGCTGAAACAAAATGGAGTATTTGAGTGATCCTCCTGCATTAAAAGAAGCATTAGGAGAATTGGATATGAGGAACAATCTCAATAATTGACCATGATGAGCAGCAGGCTTACTCCTAGGACCTGAAGATTTGAGCCGATTTCTCAGATTCTAGAAGTCAGAAACCTGTAGCTGTTGCCCCAAAAGGGGTGGTTGCATGGGTTGATTTGGAACTACTTTGATCCATTTTTTGACAGGCCTTGAGTATGTGCTTTGCTCCAGCAGTCAGCTTAACGGGACCTGATCTTGCTGTGCCACTCAACGGATCCTTCCCAGTTAAAATCTTGTGTTCATCCTTCTCACTCTTGTATTCTCCACAAGCCATGATTTTTTCTTTGTTTTTGGCAAAATCTGATGGAAATGGTAGCCCAATATTTCCAGCTTCACCTTCAAAATTAACGCAGGTCATCGATTTTGTCATAGAAAAATTAGATACTTCTTGAATTCCCAACTTAGGCATCTTCATGGGCTTAAAAGAATCATCTGATGCAGCCGAAGCCCGCTTTCTGGCTTTCTTGCCATGGCTAGGTCCTCTAATTCTCATTCTTGACCTGATTGGTTCTTTGAATTTTAATTGACTTCCATGTCTCTTCTGCAAAACTGAATTTGGCACAATCCCAGAGTAGCAAGACACGAGTGCATGCTGATTCAATGGAGCTGGAGCAATTGAATTCTGAAAGGCAGAACCAGAGGTGAAAGAATTGTGCATAGCTTCATGGGTCAACGATACCCGAGGATCACACCAACAATTAGTTCCCGGCAACGTAAGGGGGTCATAACTGCTGCCCAAATTAGAGTATGATTTGCCATAACTCAACAATGTTTCCCTTTCAGCAACATCAAACAACAATGGGGAGACGTTCTTAGGAGAGGGCTGAGACCAAGATGATTGTGAATGACCTTCGTGATCTGGGTGCATGAATGGAAACCGGATCACTGACCTTGGAGCACGAGGCAATCCCTGAGAAGAAGGTCTTGGCATAGGGAACTCAGAACTAACTATTTTGAATTCATATCCATGGGTGATGGGATCCCGGACTATAGATCTCATATTATGAACAGTGGAGGAGTTAACGGGAGGAAGACAAGTATATAATCCGGGAATGGGATTTATTTTGCTTGCGACAAAATCATTCTGGTGCATATCAGTACTTTGCAAGGCAAAGTGCGAGAAAGGTCGCAACATACTTTCTGATCTGTGATTGATTTCAGTTTCTGATAAACAAGCCAAAGTTTCTTTGAATTTCCCTAAAGCTGATTCATTCTGACTATAAACTGTAAAATTGTCAATGGCATTACCACCAGAATGATGCTCAGCTATGATTTGATTATCCTTCCAAAGCTCGTTTCCACTAACTATAAACTCTTTACCCATCAAACGCATTTTTGATTGGACCAAATGCGGCAAAACATGATCACGGTTCCTGCTCTTCTGGTAATCTTCTTGGCGTCCATGGTAAGACTCAATCTCCGTGTGCAGGTCCCTTTCTACTGTATTAAAGGAATGATCTTTTCTTTTGATCAAATTCAAGTCAATATTTGTTTTTCCATCCTGTTGACATTCAGTAATACCGAATCTAGATTGCATAACAACAGAAGGGTTCTCTTTCATATAGCCCTTGACAGGGAATTCATTCGACTGGTCCCTGCGGGATGTTCTACATTCCCAACTTCTGCACTCTGAATGCTTACCCAAGCAATTTGGGATGACACTGCAATTCTGGGCTAAGTTAATGGAAGAAGCTGCAGCGATACTTGGCTTTATCGTCTGTTGAGACTCCTCTTTACCACTCGAGTTCAACTTGATTAATTCTCCGTGTGAATTGAGAGGTAAGCCAACAAATTTTCCATCCATTCTTTTTTGGTTCACTTCCGGAAGGGCACATAAAGTCGTCTGCAATTCCTTGGGTGGCATATGAGGAAATGATTGATACTCGAAAGCATGAACACTATGATTCTCTATGGTACTTTGTGGGGGAAATCGAGGCATATTTGATCTTTTCTCCAATTTATATAAATTCGGGGCAAAAGGCTCGTTATATGCTTTTGGATAATCCTTGAAACACAATGGAGGAAATCTGCGACCAGGATCCCCTAGATGTTTGATCAATCCTCCGCAGTTATTGTAAGCACTTGATGAATTTCTAATCACTTCGATACTCGGGTTTTCTTTATGTCCTTCTGGATACATACAAAAGAACGGACGAGGAGAAGCCCGCAAAGGATTGTGAAATGCTTCTCTATGGCCTCTTTCAAACAAATTTAAATTCATGCCTTCCAGTGCACTTTGATATGAATTTACAGATGTGCCAAACAGTCTATCGTGGCTATGTTTCTTCACGAAGTTAGAAGTATCAAATTCATGGCATGCAATAGTCAGCTGCTTTTTACTTACAGATTGAGCACCATGCCCATTTTCAGTTCCACCGGAAATATCTTCACTTCCGCTTGTTTCTATAACAGTCAAATTATTGCCTATCTCTCCAGCATGATCTTCCAATAAAGAAGAAGCAACCGTGTCAGAATCTGAACCACGAATCGTTGTTAACACTTGACATCCTAGTATGTCGTCCTTATCTGAGAAAGCGAGTTTGTTCACCTGCTGTGTTCCACGTGGATTGGCTTGAATAGACTTGTGCAAGATGTGATTTCTTGGTTGCAGTAGCGGAAATACTTTAGTGTCATTCTTTAAACTTCTACGGACGGGAAACTCTGATTTTTCGTTTTCTGCAGTCACATTAGAAGAATTACAAGCTGTTTTCTTCTTTTTAGAATCCAAACGTTTCCCTTTTGGCTTCCCCTTATGGATCGGAACAGCATCAGATATTTCAACATCCAACTCTTTGACACCGCCATGAGATTGCAGGTGGAGCTTAAAACATATCTCCTGGGAAGCATACAAAATACGTCAGTTATTAGGATATGTAAAGGAGAATGATTTCTCCAGCGAACGGGAATCTATTCCTCAAAATGAAACAAACCAAAAGTTATCTTTCTGTTTTTAACCAACTTGATGAGATTTGAGGGAAAAAGATGAAGGATTCAAGTTTTCTTTTTCTTTCTTAAATGCAAGCTCGTTACTTAACAAAATGCAATACCTCAACTATCTCCATGACAAACAAGAAAATCGTTGAGCATCACATTGCAAAAAATCGAAACCACATGATTTTATGTATGATTTTAAATAACTAGAGGGGTTTTATTAAACCGCCATCAAACCATTATTTCATGTATGTTTCCATTTTCCGATACCAAAAAGTTTATATTGGATTTATGTCAACGGCAATAGTCCTCCTAATTTCTAATTTCAAGCAAGGACAAGATAACCATATGATTTCTAGGACCTAAATGAAATGCAAATCAAAAACAAAAAAATAAAACATCGAGTTTGCCATTAGACGCCATTGCCTAATTGATCAAAACTCTAAAGAAGTTAAGCAGCATATATTCAGCTTCAAAGAACAGTCTGACTATCCTTAAATCACAATGCAATTACTGAAACTCGTAATTCATCAACGAATTCAATAAATAAGATCGAACCTCGTGTTAAACACATTTATTTTATCCATATCTGTACAGTAGATTCAGCGGGCATGGTACAAGCTACCAAATAACCCATACTGTACCATCAAACCAGTGGCATCCTTTAGCTTTCCAGCATTATACACTACCCCACCCATTAAATTTCACCAGAAACCATCCTTAAAAGCCACAAAAAGTACTTTTAATTCATTGAGTGTTCCACCATTAGAGATATGCATTAAAGCCTTCAATCAAGAATCGACTAAAACATGGTGTAAAATATTCGATTCGGTACCTCAATATTGTATAGGGCCCCAAAAATTACTGTAAAACCAACTCTTACTAACTCATTGAAAACAAAAACCCATATTGTAATTTTCAGTCTTACGCCTATGTTCGATTTTCTTCACTTTGAGATGATTTATAAACCCCAAGTATCTTCCAAATAGTCCTCCACATTGAGCAACCCTAGCTTAACAAAAAGGTTCAAGAAATCATATGGTCAAATTTTGGGAATATGATAAGAATTGAAATGCCCCCAAAAATTTGCCATGACAATGATGGCTCAAGAGAAAAACATACACAAACAGTAGAAAAAACAACATAATTAATTAACAAAACTTTCAAACTCATAAAACTTGCTGTCCAATTCGTGCAACACAGCTGGAACACCATACCCTCTTACCCTTAGAACCAGATCAAATCCCTCTAACATGAGAACCCCATTCTCCTATTTGTTTTTACCTTTATCTCTTTATCTGAACGAATCTAATTGCCACACAAACAATTTTTCAGCAGTGATTTCTAAGCAAAAAGAGGTAAAAATCAAGCATTTTTAACTAATCAGAATCAAGAAAACTTTAGTTAGGTCTATATTTTATGTTCCAAATTACATAATTCTCAACCATTAATCAATATAATCCATTCAGAATCGATAGATTTGTGTGTAAACAATGTAGAAGACCCGCTTTTATAGACGAATTTGAGATGATTATATATGAAGAATCCCATACCTTATTGACGACTGAGAGACCCATCTCATTTTTGCTTTTCTTCTTCTTGAATTTGTTAATCTTATTCTTTGGCTTCTTCAACTTGCTTAAGTAAATCTCTTTTTTACTCTTTTTCTTCTCATTCCTCTTCCCTTTGAGGCCCCATTTAATTTCCTTGGAATCGAAAAAGTCGTCATCCTCCTCCTCAGTACTAACTCTATCCACGGGTGGCGCCACAGCAAAAAGCTCCTTTATTGACCTTTTCTTTGGAGCCCTGGGTTTCATTTTCCCCCTTAAAGCCTTCAACTTTGCTTCTTCTCCTATGAATTCTTCAGCATCCAAATCTGAGTCTTCTGTATACTCTTGATATCCAAGTGATGATTCTCCTTTTTCTTGAACATTTTTCTTCTTCTTTTTCGACTTTTCTTCTTTAATCGATTCTGAACGCGACAATTCGAGTACATCGAACCACCAGGTGAATTTCTTGACGGTGATCGGAGGGAGTAATGATTTTACAACATCTCCATCACTCTCATCGAAAGGCCAGCAATTTAGCACGTTAACACTTCTCATCCTCGAGGTATATTCTCTACAAAACCACAAAAACATACCTTTTGAACAAACCCAACAAAAATCAAGACCTAATAAATATTAAACACATTAATTACCAAAACTTAACAACTCACCGCAACGAAAAGCCCTCAAATTCCATAGCCATCACTTCTAGTTTCTTCACCAAGATATATATTGAGATATAGAGTGAGGAAGAAGAAAAACAAAGCCAGACAGCAACCAAAATAGTAAGGAAAAAACACAGATACAAACAACATAAACACTTCAACTGTATAAAACAAAGATCTTGAAGAAGCAAGAAAAAAACCCCCCACAAAAATAGATAAGAAATTCGAACTGGAAAATGATTCTTTCTAGAGAGAGAAAGGAAAATGTTTTAGTGTGAGAAAGAGAGTCAGTAATGGCATTTCTTTATGCATTTTTTCCCGCTCGAAAGGTGTGGTGTCAATCCCATTTCCAGCTCTGTATATTAACTCTAGAAAGCGACACATGAGACAATTTTTCACACTTTTTTAGTATTTTTTTTTATTTAAGCGTGTGTTTGATGGATATTATTGAAAAAAAATATGTATTTTAAATAATGATATGATGCGAAATATGTAATTAAAAATAAAAAAAAAAGTTATTATTGTAATAAAAAAATATTATTTTATTAAAAAATGTGTAATTAAAAACGAGGGTTGAAATACATATTTAGAAAGAACGTGTGTTAAACACGAGCTTAGTTGTTACAATATATGTTCTTATTACAGCCAACTGTATGTATATGTTTGCACGCAGATTCTTGTGTGCACAAAGTTAGGATGCAGTCATAGAAGGGAGTTTGTGTCTGACAGTGCATAAAAAAGTACTTTAATCCGTTTAATCTAAACTATGACGGGGAATAAAATCATTTTTTTTAACAAATTTTGATAAATATCGATAAAATAAATAGTTGAAAAATTGTGAATTGATTAAATTTCATTATTGATTTTAACTTAAATTAAGTCCCCTTTTGAACCACATTAAAGTTTTCATTCATATTCTTTTACTTATTTTCAATCACATATTTTTTAATAAAATAATATTTTTCATCACATCAATAACTTTTTACATTTTTTATCAATTTACTATTTCAAAATATATTCTTCCAAAATAATACGTCGGACACACCCTAAAATATGAACCAAACATTGGCTAAAATGTGTGTCAATCGTGTACTGGAGAGAATTTATGTTAGATGCATGTCATGATAGGGACAACCGCTGTCTGAAGGAGGGACCCACTTACCAGAACATCTGTCCTTATGATAAGGACAAGAGAAGAGGGGAATATCTACACTTACTTCTCTTCTTTATAATTGTTTTATATTTTTTTGTGTTTTGATTTTGTTTTTATTCTTTTGTCACACAATTTATTTACCTAGGAATAGCGAAGTCCCATGAGGCCATCAATTGTTTGATGTCAAGATTGTTATTTAATCCTTGTAATTTTCTTTGACATTTTGAAGAAATTAATGACTAGATCGTTGAACTATTGTTTTTGCTCAATCGCTAACTATCAATATTTTATTTGAAGCATGTTCAAAATGATATTACTATTTTCAATTCCTTGAATTTTGTACGGATAAGTTCAAGATATGTATAAGGGTCGTACGAGATAAATGTACCACTTTGGTTAGGGTCAATTCTATTGTTATGATTATGTTATATGTATCTTTTTCATTCCGTTAAAAATAGTTTTTTACAATATAAGCGCATATGAACTTCCCTTTTGTACCTTGCATTACGATCTTTATCACAATAATGTTGCCCATAAAACAAATTATTTCATAGATTAAATTTCACTTGAGTATCTACGATTCCATTATATATGTCTAGAGTAGAAGTTTTGTATAAATTTCAGCGTTTTAAAAAGAGTAAAACATGATTATGTGTGGATACTAAATTTCAAGTTTTACGAGCCTAGACGAGTCTCAGCAAGATATATATATATATAAAGTATTACTTATTTTTATTATTATTTTAAATACTTAAATCATTCTAAAAGTTGTTTAATAATTAAAATATGCATACTAAGGGTGTATTTGAACCACATTATTTTGAAAGAAAGTATTTTGGAATAGTAGATTGATGGAGAATGTGTGGTTGAAAAAGAAGGAAAAGTTATAGATATGATGTAAAATATTATTTTATTGAAAAATATGTGGTTGAAAATGAATAGAAAAATGAAAATGAAAATTTTAATATGTACCAAACAAGAACTAAATATCTAAAATTATAAAATAATCAAATCAAAGTCAACAATTAATTCGCTTTTACTATCAAGACAAAACATTTTGCTTACACCTAAGCGTCGCTTAGACACACTTTTTAGAACACTGAAAAATACTATTAAGTATTTTGATTAGGTTAATAGCTGTGAAATGAATTTAAAATAGGTAGTTATTGTCCTTTTAATTGCCAATAGAAACTTTAAATATATCATCAAATAGAAAAAGAAAGAGTAGTACCATAAATGAAAGTTTGCAGAAACGAAGTGTTACACCGTTTTTGGGCCTCGAATTAATGCCGAGTGTAAACTATTAACCCACAGGTGAAAAATTGGGCCCACATCTAGATGTGAGCTCAGACTAAAAAAAATCAATTTTATTTTAAAAATCTAATTTGGATACAAATTGTTGTTCAATGTGATATTGTCCCGTATTATCCAATCTATCAAATAAATCATCACAATTGGACTAACTTGCACTAAGGTGCAAGGAAATGTGGGTTCAGTGTTTTTTTTATTTTTTATTTTATATATAAGGCATGAAGATATCAATTGAATACTCCAAAATCTCAATTATGATATGAGGGTGAAAGGTAGTTTTCAATCTTTAATTAATCAAGTGTGACATATACATACATACATACATACATACATACATACATACATACATACATACTTCTATATAAATTTAGCTACTTCTTAATGACCAAGAAAGGAAAAGGGCACATATATGATTGAAGCATACCTGATTATTTTATAGTTACTTGTTTATGTATATGGAATTGGTCAAGGGTTTTTTAGATTATAAGTAGTAGGTAATACAGACAAGTGTGTATAAAAAATAGATACAAGTTTCAGGTCCTAAGAAATGTGTAGAAAAATTGATTTCTCACCAACTTACAAGTTTGAAAAGATACTCTCAAACATGCTCTTCATTGAGGGTTTTTCCATAAGATTCTTGTATGTGTACTTGGACGTCCCATCCAGGTCAACATCTCTTTTAGCTCTCATTATATGCCCATCCCAACATTTTTATACTCAATACTGAGTAGGGGTGGATCCAGGACTTCCGCTCAGCTAGGGTGGTCGTTGACCTTCGACAGTCAACGATCGTACTAGTGATGTCGGAGAAAGAGAAGTTAGTAGTGCACATTAAGGAATCTACCTCGATCCTGAGTGAAGTGAAATCCATGAATGAAATTTTAGAGACTTAGGTTAAGAACCGCACCAATGAGCTTCAAAAGTCTTCTAGGAGAGTCAGCGGGTTGACCACTGAGAAATAGACCTTAGAAATTAAGGTTAAGAACCTTCTGAGCAATGTAGAATATTCTAAGTCTCAATTGCTTACCTTCTCTAGTGGTTCTGAAAAGTTAAATAACATTTTGGAAATGGTCAAACGACTAGAAATAAGGGGAGTCTAGGTTTTAAGGAAAACGGTGCTAGTAGTTCTAAGACCACGTTTGTCCCTTCCAATGACCAGACCAAACATGTGCCTAACCCCAATCTTAAGGATAGTTGATTTGTTAGATAGAGACCTACTAGACAACGTAGGACCTGTCGACCTAGGAATAGACGTTAGCGTCCACATAACATTGGTCTTAGGTTTGTCTTGACCTGCTTTCACTGTGGTGAGTTATGACACATACGCTCTAGATGTCATCAATTCCTGAATAGACAAAAAATCAAGAGCTTTAATAGGAATATAAATCAGGAGTTTGTTGGTCGGATCGGATTCCTTGAGTCATTCGACCAAGTTGGTGACACGATTGTCTGGGAATCGTTCTCGTACTAGGCAAGTCTGGGTGAAAAAGGGTGATCATAAAAACTTTGATATAGATTACGACGCTTTTAAATGCAAGAGCACTCGTATACCTAGCTGATTAGGTATTTTTGGTGCATGCGTATGCTTAATTTTTTGTGTTATTGACATTTACATGCATCACATTTATTTATTTGTTCTTTTATGATTTAATTTCATGCATGTGCATTTTAATCATGTTTGCATTGGCACATGCATATTTTGTTTTGGTCTATGTGTTTGATTTTTGTTTTGTTTTGTGTGTGGCGCATTCATTTTTCTAAAAAGAAAAACACAAAAAATTGAAAAAATTGAAAAATTGAAAAAAACAAAAAAACAAAAATGGGAATGGAAATGGTAACTTTATTACAACATAATATATGACATTCTTAAATTTGAATGTTGTGATCATGTATGGACATAATTGATAAGTTGTAACGTAGTTTCCATTACTTGTTTTGGTTGATATGGAGTAAGTAGTATATGTGTCTTCATGTATCATCTGTACTATACACACTATGATATTGTAAAATGGGATTTAACGCATGTGTGAGATTTTAGATGGCAGTCACTTGTTGGTAAATTGACTTTGAACATGAATTGACCACTTTTAACAGATTTAAGCTTAAGTATATCCCCTAATAAGCTTAATATATTAATGTTATTCTTTGAAACTATCTGGCTCGAGCAATTAAATCTGCAGGGTGTCTCAAAACCTGGTGTTTATGATCAACTCATTTGGGTTGACCGACCTACAGCTCGCTACAGGAGCCATCTTAGTTGCTCGTGAAAAATGACCTTCACTTAAGATAAAAAATTGACGAGCTTGGTTTTATACCTTCTACACTTTTTATAGATGAGTTTGGAATATGTAAAAAATTATATATTCTCAAATTTAGAAGGAAAAAAATTGATATATGAAAAAAAAGAACATTAATTTATAGGTCTTATTGTGCTTTATGGTTTGACTTTCATTAGTAGGAGAATACACTTATTGATAGTGATGTTTAGCATGTCTCTTATCACAAAATTAAGGTTTGGAGTCCCGTTTATCTTGGATTAGTGACATTTTACACACATGAGTCATTTATATAATTTACTCTATTCTAACCTAAGCTGAGTATGTGGGGAGGTTTACTACTTGCTAATATGTTTGTGCATGCTATCAACTGATTTTTTTATCGTTGTATATTCATGGTTAAAATTGAATTCGAAATTTCACTCTTAGTCATTTGTGACAAAAATGGGGAGATTAGAAAGAATATACAAATGGGGAGAGCATTGAATGAAATTGTATACACAGGATGAACATTGAATGAAATTGAGATTTGCATTTTATGTCTGAGGGGTCGTTGATGAGAGACATAGATACATTTGCCTACTGCATAAAAACATTGAGAGTTTGTAGTAAGGGAGAGAATGTGCATTGCATCTGCATTAACAAGGAAAATGCGATGTCGAAATTTCGCTGGCTGCTCGCTTAACTTATGCTCGAGCGGAAGAAATATAAAAGTCGTCGCCTACCTTTTGCCTCGTTGTCGCTCGAACGACAGCACCCTCACTCAAGCGACCTATTTATGTGGCTAGACCTAATTCGTGATTTTGAAGAGTTTTACGTGATCCATACCACCTAAGCTCCCCAACTATAAATATAGATGTCTGGAACAAATTTCACAAAGTTATTTCATAGTGCTTTCATAGCATTACACATCCACGTCATATTTTGAGATATTCAAGAGTATATTTTTTTGGTGAAAACAAACATATTATTCTTGTGATCCGGCAACTTGATTTTGAAAAATATCAGATGTTCTAATCCAAAACACCTAACTTCATTAACATTTTAAGGAATGGATTCAAGTGTAGGAAGAAGAACAAGAATATGTGATTTTTGGGTATCTACTTGGAAGAGACGTGTGAAGAAGATTGTGAGACTGAGACAACGTATCTTGGTAGAAGATTGTGAGTCTGTAAGTACAACAAATTTTTAGAAGCTACAAGAGATAGATCAGGAGGTCTAGTGGTGTTGGCTGGACAATATCTACGGTAGCAGATCATAAAAGTTGGAATGAGTAGCAGATCTTGGAGTTGTAGAGTTTACAACAGTTAGTAGAACTAGTTTGGAATTGAACTATAACCTATATTGTCTATAGTGGAAGACTCTGGCTTGGTCCCGAAATTTTTACCCAGTTGGGTTTCTCTGTCATCAAATTTTGTGTTATTTATTGCTTTCCAAATATTACAACTGCAGTAATTCAATTTAGGAAAATTGGATTGTATGCTTAAACATCTAGAAACTAATTAAAATTGACTTGTTGCTTTAATTAACGTAATTCCGCACGTAAGATCGAACTAACTTATAATCTAGATCAATCTAACGGCATTTAGCGAACTCACACTTAAGATTACTTGTAAATTCATTCTCACATGTCATAATTGTTGTGTTTTAGGTCGCATTAGACTTAAGCGTCGTAAGTCCTTAATTAAGAACAACAATCAAGATCTAACTACTCATGTTATAAGCTTCTTTATTGACCAAATGAGTCGCTTTACTAAATTCACAACTCAATTGACTCGGATTGCATCTTCTTCTAAGAAGATTTGGGTTAAGAAGAGTGAATCCACGAATCTAAGTGATGTTGATAATTGTGATGTTCCTTGTGCTCTTCATGGTAATAACACTTGTGTGCCTCATTGATTAGGCACACTTATGTGCTTGCTTTCGCATTTTTCGTGATATCTATATATTCATGCATGCACTTACATTCATTGTATGTTAGGAGTTTCATTTTTGCATGTTTGCTTTATTATAAAAATAAATAAATAAATAAGGAGATTTTTTTATTTTTAATTAGACATGTTATTTTGTGCACTAGTACTTGTAAGGTTTATAATTGGTAAATTAAATTTAAATTAATTTCTTTAGAGCCTGTTTGAAGTACTTGTTATATGTTATTAAATGCATCTATGCATTGCACAAAGTAGACTTTTGTAAGTCATCGACTTAAAGTTCGTTATAGGGGTCATGTAGAAAGTTTAATGAAGAATGGTCTGCACATAAGATTTGAAAAGTGTGTGTACGCGCGCGCGCAGATAGAGTGAGAAAAAAAAATTATACAATTAATTATGAGTTTTTTAATTTATAAAGATCCTAATAACATCGGTTTTGACTTCATACTTTGAAAAATATATTCATTCACCAGTGATTCTTTTCATGTCATTTCTCATTAATTTAAAGTTTTGAAACTTGTTTACGTGATATACTAACACTTTTTACACATAAATGACTTATACAATTTGCTTCATTTAGATTTGAAATAAGTCATGTGGAAAAAGTTTACTTGTAAGTAAATATCTGTTCATGATGATAAAGTTGAAAA
>CAIGRO010185923.1:0-13104 GCA_903798355.1 Fraxinus baroniana
GCATGTCCAACTCTTCAAGAAGAATGGGAGGGGACCATACTCTTTGTACCCTTACCCTATCCCACCCACCCACAAGAGAGGGGGCCCACAATTTATTTGTTGGTCATACGCCACCTTTCTTGTGAGAGGGTCTCTCTAACTAGGAAATAATACAAAAAGTACAGAATTGATCTGTATATATAGATATATTCTATATTTAGCGGTTGTTTGGTAGAGATTAAAATCGAATTAAAATTGAAAAATTAGTTGTTATTGTTGACTTTTATTAAACGAGTGAAATCCAAAAAGGACTATATTTTCAATTGTCGAATTTTAAGCCATAAGAATAAATTTAATTTTATTCGGGATTATTATTAAGGGTGTGTTCGATAGAGATTAAAATCGGATTGAAATTAAAAAACTAGCCGTTATTGTTGACTTTTATTAAACGAGTGAAATCCAAAAAGGACTATATTTTCAATTGTCGAATTTTAAGCCATCCCAAACAATATAATTAGATATATTCTGTGTGAGTATGAGTCAGCTGAAGACCTTAAAAGGATAAGTTCTCTGCTATGGCAGCAACAAGTTCTTCCGATTCTTCTCTTCCCAGTCAAAGGTATTGATCTAAAAAGATACCCGTTTATCTATAACTTCATTTTTTTAGTACTATTATAAGCGTGCATTTACATAAGCGGGCTGTTTTACTTTATATCTGGAGCGGTTTGATTTTTGAGTCTTAGAGATCGGTATAGCTATTTATGTTGTTATGATTTAGGTGAGAAATTCATAGTTGTGGCTTTAATTTATCAATAGGTATTATTGAAAAGCATTAGAGTTTTGAATGGTTGAAATTAGTGGATCACTTGGGAAATTTTCATGGCCAATACAATCGAGTTTTGAGTTTCTCCGTAAGTGGTGTGATTCAGGAGATTGAGATGAGAATCACAAGGTGTCAAATCCTTCCAGCCGTGATTTTGGCTAGAATATCTTCAACTATTAGGGCAAAGGGTGTTTTGGGTGTGTGGGGGTAGAGTGTGGAGGTTGTAAATGTTGTACTTTTTAGGAAAATTAAACTTGCTTGAACTGTACCTTCCAAATGTTGGCTGAAACTGTATTTTAATGCTCCCTAGAATTTTAGAACCTATGGTGGATCTGGCAGCTGTTGTGTCGATTGGATCCTTTGAGATTTCAACTTCTGCTAATATTATAAAGCTTATGGATTACCAAGAGTTGAACTAACAGTTGAAATTTCAATCTGTTTTGAAAAGCTCCATTTGTTCTTGTAATTGGCAGTCTGAATAAGAACATCTCTAGAATTTTTGGTCAGTGGGTTTAGGTTTCTCAAGTTAGCTACCAGAGTATATGATTGCTGTCAAATAGCTAGTAGACTCCGCTATTGTAATAATAGGAAAGAACCAAAATTTTCAATTTGGATTTTTGTGTTCCTTCAAAATCATTAGATTTTGAATACAATTAGGGTGGGGGGTAATTACCACAGGGTGACATAGGTCATCTTATATATCTGATAGATATACTAGGGTATGATAGCTTATCTAGTGGAAAGTGTGTAATTTTTTTTTATCTTCACTCAGGATTTTCTTTGATGAACTTGGGCATATGGGAAAAGGGTCGGGGAATAATGAAACCTAGTTTGTTGAAGTGTAAAATAGTATAAGGGGTATTTATGTCATTTCATGGTTTCCAGTTAGTTTTGTTAGTTGACAATTTGTATAAATAGGCAGCCTTCTTCCTTAGACATTAACGTTTTTCATTTGAATGAATAGAGACAAATTTGTTCCCGCTTTTTCTCTCCTATCAATCTAGATCTCTTCTTCATATTTCAACATGGTATCAGAGTGGATTGCTCCTTCCATATGCGACTCTGTGATCTTCCTCTTCTAATTTTTATCAGTAACCAATGGCGAGATATTCTAGTGTCAGGCGGAGGTTCAAAGCCAATTTGAACAATCGAATTCAGTCCATGGATCATCAGGTGATGATGCAGCTGGAGCAGATGTAACTTCTATGATTAATCAATTGATGAATGATTCAAGCAGTCCTTATTATTTGCACTATGGAGATAACACTGGAATGCAACTGATTTCTATTACTCCCACTGAAGAGAACTACGCGACATGGAGTTGAGCAGCAACCATGGCGCTTAGAGTTAAAAATAAAGGTGGTTTTGTTGATGGATCTATCATCAAGCCTTCTCAGGATGATCCACTTTATACGGCTTGGAGGAGGTGTAACCATGTGGTTTCCTCTTAGATAATCAATTTAATACTTAAGGAGCTTTATCCAAGTGTAATGCACAAGGATTTAGCTAGAGACATTTGGATCGAACTTCGTAATAGATACAGTAAGGAGAATGGACCTCGGATCTATGAATTGAAGAAACAAATTGCTTCAATTTCCTAAGCAAACAACTCAGTTAATTCCTATTTTAATAAGCTCAAAGGACTGTGGGAGGAATTGGAAAATTACAGGCCATGTGTTGATCATAGTGATTATAAACAGGAGGAGCAAATTATGCAGTTCCTTATGGGTTTAGATGATCACTTTGCTGGTGTTAGAGGTCAAATTCTGCTAATGGATCCATTACCTTTAAGGTTTTTGCACTTGTCCTACAAGAGGAAAGGCAAAAGGAGATAGTTGCTGGTAAACAAGCAACACACGAAGCTGCTGCGTTTATAGGCAAAGCTGTGCAGAAATCATTCAATCTTTTGCTAATTCTACTCAGAGAAGGGAGAGACCTGTGTGTAGCCACTGTGGTATGCCTGGGCATATCAAAGGCAAATGCTATAAGTTGATTGGTTATCCACCTAATCACAGGATTAGCAGAGGAAAACCTCCAATTGTTAATGCTGTAGGACAATCTCATCCTGGCAAACATCTAACAATGATGTATTACGAATAATGAATTCTCTTTCGCAACTTACTATCACCCCAAATCAGTGTTAGCAGATCTTGTCTATGTTGATGCCTCAATTGCAAGATCAAATGGTTCAAAATCGACAGCTTTAGGATATGGCTTCACTTTCTCCCACAGATCTTGATCCATCTGCTTTCTCAGGTAATCAGATTCATGTTGATTATTCATCAGTTGCAAGTAAATGGATCATCAATACTGGTGCTTTAGAACATATGGTATATTCTATCAAGCATTTGGTTGCTGTGGCTGTTGTGACTGCTGTTGTTGGTAGTGAAGTTATCTTCCACTTTATACTTGAGCATTGTTCTTGTTGTACCATCATTTAAATTCAATCTATATCAGTTAGCAAATTGACACTTGAACATAATTGCTGTATGATGTTTTCTCATGATGCTTGTTTTATCCAGGATCTTTTAATATGGAAGATGATTGGGGTAGGCATACTTGAACGTGGACTCTATCATTTCCAATAGCCTCAGTCTCAAACCAGAGTTCAACCCTCACATCATTATCAGCTCAATTCTGATTCTGGCAATTTCAACATCAGCAAATTTACTGATATTCCTAGTTTTCCTTTTCAATGTAATAAATATGTTATTCCTGCCTATAATACTATTGTTGATTCTAATGTCAAAAATGAATATTGATCTATGGCATTGTCGATTAGGACTTTTACCTATTTCCAAACTATCTCTTTTACATAAATCTGGTCCCAATATTTAAGCCAATAAGGAATTACACTGTACTATTTGTCCTCTGGCCAAACATCATAAACTATCTTTTCCTAACAGTGAGACTTAAGTATCACACATATTTAAGATTATCCATTGTGAAATTTGGGGGCCCTATGCAGTCCCTTCTTTAGATGGCTTGAAACACTTCCTAACCATTGTTGATGACTTTAGTAGAATGACATGGACCTATTTGATGAGGGAAAGACCTCGTACTAGAACCCTCATTCAGCCCTTTTATAACCTGATTCAAACTCATTTTCAATGTAATATAAGGATAATCAGATATGACAGTGGTCTAGAGTTTCAAATGATTGATTTTTACCTTTCCAAAGGAATCCTTCATCAGCTGAGTTGTGTCGGAATACCACAACAAAACGGTGTTGTTGAAAGGAAGCACCAGCGCCTCCTCAATTTTGCTAGAGCTCTTAAATTCCAAGCTAATTTACCTATTCGTTTTTTGGGGGATTGCATTTTAACAGCCACTCATATTATAAACAGAACACCTACTACATTGCTTGACAACAAATCTCCTTATGAGATGTTCAAAACCATACCACCCTATAGTCATATCAAGGTCTTTGGGTGCCTCTGCTATGCCTCAACCTTGAAGAGAAATAGAACCAAATTCGATCCAAGAGCAATCCTTTACATCTTCATTGGCTACCCTTATGAAATGAAGGCATACAAACTCCTTAATCTCAAAACCAATGCTGTTTTTGTCTCCAGAGATGTATCATTTTGTGAAAATATTCTTCTTTTTCACAATCCTGCATTGCTTGCTTCCTTATCTAAGTCTAATACTGCACATCAATCTTCTTCTGCTTTATTTCCAATAATTCTAACTCAAATGATGATGAGTTCCCTTCAATTTCCACTTCAGTTAATTTCAATATTTCAGAACATCACAGTTTCCAAAATCCTACTCTATCATCTCCTAATATTTCTACCTCTTCATCTGCAAATCCTTCTCACATCATACCTACAAGGAAATCTACTAGACCTAAACGTCCCCCTTCATACTTACAAGACTATCATTGCAGTCTTATGTCTCAGTTGCCAATTCCTCAGTCAAATTCCATGAAGAAAGATTCTGTGATTGGCAAGCAATATCCCATTGAGGATTATCTGGGATATGACCTGATGTCCCCTAATCAGAGGCGTTTTACCTTGGCTTTGGCTACTGCTTTTAAGCCTACAGATTTTGATGAATCTTCACAGTATCTTGATTGGATTGCAGCAATGGATGCTGAATATAATGCTTTAGTTTCCAATAATACTTGGGATGTTACTGAACTCTCAGCTCATAAGACCCCAGTTGCATGTAAATGGGTTTTTAAGGTCAAGATATTCTCTGATGGCACGGATGAAAGGAAGAAAGCACGTCTAGTAGCTAAGGGGTTTACTCAACAGGCTGAATTGGATTATGAGGAGACCTTTTCTCCTGTTGCAAAGTTATTAACTGTCAAGACTCTTTTGGCAGTTGCAGCCTCCAAACAATGGCACATTCACCAATTGGACATCAATAATGCCTTTTTCCATGGTGAGCTAAATGAGGTCTACATGCTCGTGCCTCCAGGTTATGAGCAGCAGGGAAAGCAAGGAAAACAACTGGTTTATAAGCTAAAATCCATTTACGGGTTGAAGCAAGTTTCAAGAAAATGGAACGTGAAGCGACATCTCACATTCTATCACAGGTTTCAGGCAGTCAAAGTCTGATCACTCATTGTTTAGTAAAACAAGTGGCTGCTCATATACTATTCTTTTGATATATGTAGATGATATAATAATTGGAGGGAATGACTTTACATCAAACAGTTCAAGGATGAACTGAATAAGAAATTTAAGTTGAAGGATTTAGGAGTCTTAAAATATTTCTTGGGTCTTGAAGTTGCAAGAAGTTCAACAGGAATAACTATCTGCCAGAGAAAGTATGCCTTAGATGTTTTAACAGATGCTGGCTATCTTGGAGCAAAACCAGCTAATAGTCCTTTACCTTACAATCTGAAGTTGAGTAAAGATGGAGGTGAAACTATTGTTGATCTTAGTGTTTACAGAAGACTTGTAGGAAGGATTCTATATTTCACTATAACCAGGCTAGATTTATCCTATGCTGTTCAAGTATTAAGTTAATTTCTTCAATCGCCTAAGCAGCTCCATCTAGAGGCAGCCTACCATATTTTGAGGTATCTAAAAGGCACAACAGGGCAGGGCTTATTCTTATCTGGCAAATCGGATCTTCAGCTCAAAGGATATTGTGATGCTGACTGGGTAGCATGTTCTGATACAAGGAGATCCATTACGGGTTATTAATTATTATATATTTTTTGGGGATTCTCTAGTGTCATGGAAGTCTAAGAAGCAGCATACCGTGTCTAGATCATCAGCTGTAGCAGAATATAGATCAATGGCTGCTGCAGTATGTGAGTTTACATGGCTGAAGAACATATTGAGTGATTTGAATGTTGATCATACCATACAAGACCAGCCTTGCTGTTTTGTGATAGCCAATCAGCTATACACAGAGACGGAGATAGGGGGCAGGGGACGACCGCCATCCCAACATTGTCCGCTGATCCACTATTCCTAGTAAATTTGTAATGTATTTTTCAGTTTCGCCTCCGCAAAAATTTTAACTCGCCCCCACAAAATTTTGAAATTTTTTATTTTTTTTCCATTAATAAATATTGATCCAATAACTTACACTTTAAAATTCAACCATACAAAAATCTTAGACCTAAATAAAAGATCCAATAGTTACTTAAATAAATAAATAGCTCAAATTCAATTCAAAAGTAAATGACCCATTTATGAATCTGTTACCCACTGTTGCATTAAAAATAAATGAAATTGGTTCTAGCCTATTGTTTAGCCTATTTGAAAAATGAAAACTCAACCCAATTGTAATATAATTAATTCCCAATTTCCAAACCGCTTCACAAATTATATAGATAGCCAGTTTACTTTTTGTCATTTTGATATCCATCTAACGTTTATGTTTTCAATTTGTATAGCGTNCACGGAATGTATACATATAGCTCGCTTGGGTTGTTTATTTTCTATTGTTCACCAATATGGATTTTGGTCTTAACAAAGATTTCAAGAATCACCCTTTGAGAAAAGGTTCGGTCAACGATACTTGCATATTCAAACTGGAAAGATGGCTTCGTGGTAGAAGGTTTTGGATATGAAATTACCATTACAGCATTTAATTCTGTAGCCCTTCCTTTTGCAGCAAAAACTGGAGATTATAATGAATTAGATTCATTCTTCTTCTTTTTCCCTCGAAAAAATAGGGCTTAGTCATCCCACTTTCAAATTATGGATTATAATTTAATGAATACAGAAGAAGTTTGTGCAAAATGAACTGAAATTCCTTTTCCAAATCTTAGCTGTTACTTGATTTTTGGAAACCTGTGGTCTTTTAATGACAAAATAGTCCAATTACGCTTTTCTCCTCTATATGAATATTTTAACTTTCAAACCATTGACATGTGTTTATTGTTTATATTTATTTTCAATCTGGAATATGGGAAGCAGTTTGTTGTTCTTTTCGTCTGGCTATATTATCTTTATAACAAGAACAAAATGAAAATCCTCATTGGAATTCTTGTGTTAGCCTTCATAATTGAGATTTATTTAAGTTTTTACTGGGGTTTATATCTAGTAGCTATCTTCATTTAGAGGCTGATATGTCCTAATTTCTACGACCTGGAATAACTGATTTTGCTCTATACCAAAACACTTCTCATGAAACCATTCAAATGTTTTCTTTGTTCTGGTGACTAACAATCTATGGAGATTGGTACCGAACTTGTTGAATTCCCAATTACCCCGGGTTATAAAACTATAAGACGTTTTTTTTTTTTAAATCAAAACCACTTGCAATGGCATGTTTTATTAATAATAGAAATGACAGCAGAAATCAACTTAGGATGAAGCTAGACCTAACCTTCAACAAGTGAAAAGTAAAATGCCGCAAAACAAACAATGAGACTTTATCCCACCAACATGGATTGTACATGAGAAAATAAAAAAAGAAGGCTTAAATCTAGTTCTAGTATGAGTACTTCCTTACATGTGTCTTTTCACATGTTATGGCCTACCGAAACTGTAGGCCTCATCTTGCTAATCATATCCATAGGTTGTAGGTACCCTATCAAACATGTCTGCAATATCTTCATCACCGGGGTTGGTTGAATATTTATTTTAGTGTTGACATATTTTATTGATCTTCATAACGAAAACTTACTCAATACCCTCTCGGATTTTATATTATGAGCTCATCTCCTTTGACCGTCTAGTTAACTATATGGAAATTTTTGCTGGTACGACTTTTCACTTTTGTTTCATCTTCTAAATTCAATTCAATTTATTTTGTGATTATATTCCCTTTTCTTGGGCAAGAATAGGTCAAGTAACTAGATATAAACTTGTGATCAATTGTTGTAAGCAGGTTTTATTGCAAAATCATTGTTTCATCTCTATGCTGTGAATGTTTATGGGTGAACTTATGTATGTACGTTTCTTATAAACATATCAATGATGAACTTGGTTTTTTCAGATTATTAGGAAAAGTTGCCTTGGTCACTGGAGGTGCTGGTGGTATAGGACTTAGCATCGTACGCCTGTTTCACAAACATGGTGCAAAAGTCTGTGTAGCTGATATTCAAGACGACATTGGTCAGAATTTGTGCAAGACCTTAGGTGACGACACCTCCGTTTCCTTTTGCCATTGTGATGTGACACTTGAAGATGACGTCAGTCGTGCAGTTGATTTCACAGTTGATAAGTTTGGTACCCTTGACATTATGGTTAACAATGCTGGGCTGTCGGGCCCACCATGTGCAGATATTAGGAACTTTGATCTCTCTGTGTTTGAGAAGGTGTTTGATGTAAATGTAAAAGGTGTTTTCCTTGGAATGAAACACGCTGCACGGATAATGATTCCAGCTAAGAAGGGGTCAATTATATCTATATGCAGTGTTGCATCTACCATTGGTGGTGTGGGCCCACATGCGTACACAGGGTCAAAGCATGCTGTTTTAGGGCTCACCAGGAATGTTGCAGCAGAGCTAGGGAAACATGGTATCCGTGTGAACTGCATTTCACCTTATGCTGTTGCAACGAGTTTGGCTCTGGCTCACTTACCGGAGGATGAGAGGACTGGGGATGCAATGATTGGTTTCCGTGATTTCGTGGGGAGGAATGCTAACTTGCAGGGCGTGGAATTGACAACCGATGATGTGGCAAATGCTGTCATCTTCTTGGCCAGTGATGAGGCCAGATATATAAGCGGGTCAAATCTCATGGTCGATGGTGGTTTCACATCTGCAAACCACTCTCTTCGGGTATTTAGGTGAAAGTATGTAATATTTTTGTGCAAAATTGACTTGTGAAAAAAGGAAACTCAAAAAACAGGTGTTTTTCTGTTTATCTTGTTGGTATTACTTGGTGAATCTTGCATTTTTTTTTTCGAGTGGCTAAGAGTATGGAACATAATTATTCTTCATCAGCTGTGCTTCCTTCCAATCTAATTATCATTTTTGCTTTCCATATTGCCATGTTCACGCAGTATTACAAGCAGCAACTATTGCAGTCGGTTCTATTTCATCACAAGCTTAAATTCTATGGTGATCTCCGTTTATACTTGGGAAAATGATCCTTTAGTTGCCATGGATGGCTTGAAGAACCTTGGAGGGGGTTAGAATCTTAGAAAATTTGTCCTATAAATGTAGTGAAAAGAACTAATCGTTGAGTTACGTACTGCATTACTTGTAAAACATGTCTGGTTTGGGAAAAGTAAGAGAATCTTTGTCTTTCTTTTTATTATATCGCTATTGTTTTTAATATTCTCTTGCAATTTTTGTATCAAGGACCTCTGATACTGAGAGATAGAATGCTTAGTGATTTATAACTTGACACATAAAGATGAGTCACCTCTATTTCTATCTATTGCAGATGATATATGGCTGACCATAACAACTAATCTACCGATTTGTCGATTTTCTAAGCAGATATTAATAAATTCATAAAAAAAACTCTAATGAATAACAAAGTAAAGTAAATGAAGCATGTTTATCTAACGGCATAAAATATAAGAATTTAAAACAACGTGTTTGTAATGGCCTTAGAGTATTTTACCGTTCAACAAATTTAATTTTTTTAATTTTTTAACTCTCTCTTAGCTTTTGTTTTCTTGATTTCTAAAAAGCCTTGAACAAACTCCCAAAAATTGGGATAAAACATAGCCAACTTAACTTAAATGATTAATTTATCTTTTAGCCATGGAATCCAGAATAAAACAGTTAAGAGCGTTTGAAATTTTTTTAAAAACAAAATTATTGAACAGAAAATTATTAATATTTTGTTTTCAAACAAATTAATTGCTTATTCTCTTTTGAGGTCTTGCCCGAAATTTAAAATAAAATAAAAGAAAATTATAAAACAAGAAGGAAGTATTGAAGAACTTTCCTCAATTTAGAGTATTTGAATTTACAAGGATTAAAAGAAGTTTTGAGTACAAGTGTTGTATGGAGTTTTTTTTTTTTTTTTTTTTTTCGGTGTGTGTTCTATTGTTTGAATATCTTGGTATTTATAGGAAACTAGTCACATCTATTTTAATAAAGTAAATACAGGGGTGTGTCTTACAATAAAAAGTACAACTACAATTTTACGAGTGTATGACACAAATTGAAAGTTCTAAAAAATCTTTTTATAAAGTTTGTATGTACGCTCTTCTTTTATAGATTCCTTATATAATAATTGTTCTTTAATAGTTTTCATTGCTCTTCTTTTCATGGTTTGCCTTAAATAATTGTCCTTTTGAATATTGTTTCCAAGTATTTGCATTACGGGAAATGCCATTGGTACCCGGAGTGTTTACACTCCGGGTTACCCGCCCCTCACATAAGTGAGGGGTTCACCGTGGGGCCCTCGCAAATATAATAATTCTCCCCCCCCCCATTGTGAGGGGGGCAGTGGGGTCGGGTAACCGGGCATGTAAACGCCCGGGTAAATGCCTGGGTACCCATATCACGGTTCTTGCATTATTGTCCTGAATTTACTTTTCCATTATATCTATGTAGATATCTATGAAATCAGTGTACATTTCATTATTTTTTTCCAGATATATTATCTTCTCCTCCTCCTCCTCCTCCTTCTTCTCTTCTTCTGTATTTGATTGATTCTCTAATAACTCGCCACCTGTCTCTTGGAAAGGCATTAGATACATTTTTCTACTGAATGTTTGGCATATAAATTGTTTTTCCTGCATTGATTTTTGCAACGAGACATTCTTTAGAGAAAATAACTCCATTATCCCATTGTGCCACGAGTTTGAAGTTTATGCTTTGTATTTCCATCATAGCCGATGTTTCTGAAATTTGTTTTTCATAATCAATCTGTATAATTTTTATTTTCATACTAGCCTTTGAGGAAGGTCTGAATTTTTATTGCGCTTTCATAAATTTTAATATAGTTCTTGTTTGAATCTCATTTTGAGAGAAAAATGCATTTTGAATAGTTATTTTTGGAGAATGTATGGTCAAAAAATAAGATTTTTTCAATTTACGTGTAATATTATTTTATTAGAGAACATGTGATTGAAAATGAGTTTTGAAAAAATGAGTTTTGAAAAAAAAGGAACTCAAACAAGTATATAATAGTAAGTAGGTATTACAATACCATTATTTATAAGAGGGGGTCTAGAAATAAGTTGGATCATCAAGGAAATGTATCTTAACTAATCAAGAGTTTGTTTCAATTTGAGTGGAAAAAAATTGAAGGACATGTTTAAAACATATATGGTATCAATCATAGCATACTGTAAGACTAGATAAAAAAAGGTCTTCTTCGAAAATGGTATAATCAAATGAAATTGTTGGATAATTATGTATAATCCAAACTATAAGACTGAATTTTTAATTGAAGATTTATATCTAGGGCGCTATTGAAGAAAATATCGATTATTTTTGAGATAATAACTTAAGAGTTTGGAAGATAGCGATTATTTCTTGTACAACTGATTTTTTTATAGAATTTCAAACAATATTGCACAATCACCAATTTTTTGTTCAAACTCATATAAAGTTTTCTCCCATCTTGGAATCTGTTAATTCAACAAGCTAATTATTGATTAAGTTGAGTGAATTTCTATTCATAATTGTGTAATTATTGCTTTTGTATGTCAAAACCCTAAAAAGAAAGACAACAAGACAAAATGAAGTGAACAATGACCAAAAGCATACAAAATAGTGAAATTGGGGACGAAAGTGCACAAGTCCCAAAAGTTGAGAGACCTTTGATGCATTTTATGAAGGACATGATTGATATGATAGTCAAAATTGAGGATCAAATTGTCATTCTTTCCTTCAATTCCTTTTCCATTTATAGAGTTTTACCTATTAAATATAAAATACAACAATTTAGAATATATTTTATCAAAAGAACTCTCAAATATAACTATTTTAGACCCTGAATAAGTGTATAAAATACACTTATCAATAACAATTAATCATGACTATTGGGCTTGTAGTAACTTCAGATATTACATGAAATTAGGCACAAATAGCATCTGTGGCCATATATCATGAATCAATAACAATTTTAAACATCAAAACGATCATAAGCCAACAAGGCTATCTTACATATTGACACAAAATCTCAACAATTAAAGCACAATCACTCCCAAACTTAAATCACACATTATTCTCAATATGTAAATGAATAAGATACAAGGTAAGGGGTGGTTAACAAGACTTCCCCGATTGGACATTTGTTAAAGGGGTACCAACGCTGGATCTGGACTTATGATGCTTTCAATGAACTTGGGAAGTGACCTTCTTGTACAACACTCTACCTCCAAAACTTCTTCGGAACCATCGATATATGGTATTTCAAGAAATTACCTACAAAAAATGATAGCTAATAAAATAAAAGCAAGAAAGCGCATAAAATTAAATTAAAAGATTAAAAGTTATAGAATTAGGTTGTCTCCCAATAAGCCTTTTTATAATTTTTAACTCGACTTTGAGGACTGAATGCTTGCACATTTTTCTTCTTTTAGCTGCTCCATGTTGCATTTTTTTATATTACAAGTATACGATATCGTAACAAGTAATATAGTAGACCTAAGAGTTCGGATTATCGTTCCCACGAGAACTATACTTTAGTCTTAATCAATTATTTCTAACTCGTATTTGATGCAAATAAACAAAAATATGGATTTGATGAGATTATTTAATTTAAACATGTGAAATTAAATTCAATAGAAAATAAACACAATTTATCGAGAATTCAAATAATAACGGTTCTTAGGGCGGAACAACTTCACCTATTGATCACCTTTATTCCTTAAATCAAGATTTATAACCTAATGTAGTGTTCGATCGAATTCTTCTATTATATTCAATTTACCCCTCTCGAGTTCTTATTGAACCTATTTAACTAATTCAA